>JBBPPG010000195.1:0-38073 GCA_038091855.1 Leccinellum luteum | reverse complement strand
ACAATTAACAGTGATTATGAAATATAAATTTCCTAATGGGGAATAACCTATCGGTTATCCCTCCAAAAGAGCTATCGGGTATCGGGTATCGGATATGGGTTGTAAATCACTGCAAGCAAACCGACTTGGTAACTCCAAAAAGCTATCGGTTCCCAGAGAGTATCGGTTAGGAGGGAGTCGACTGTAGTACCCAGAATTTGTTGTCAACCAACATGCGCTAGAAGTACTGGACTTTGCCGGTTTAAATATAACTCAACTCGTACTTAATACTTCTTACTTGGCTGCATGATCTTTTATTCGCCGTTCGAATGCTCACATATAAAATACATCGGATGGCCAGATGCGGCCTGACCTCCAGCGATGTTTACGATGCAACTCCAGCTACCCACACCTCCAGGCGGTGTACCGGGTACCGTGTACACAGTTGCTGGTATTGTTGCCGCCACTGTCGTGATTTCTAAACTGTTTAATTATCACAAGGTATGTGGTGAACACCGTGCTATATGCATTACTGGCGCTGGCGCTGATAAGTCGCCCCCAGCTTGACGGGATTCCAACTGTTGGCTCAAGCGGTTGGCTTGGATCGTGGTGGGCCGCTCGCAAGTTCAAATCGAATGCGCATCTGCTCGTTCAGGAGGGATACAAGAAGGCAAGTGAACTCAAAAGCGTCATCTCAATCCATGATCACACGTTATTTCGCAGTACAAAGCGTTGCCGTTCAAGATTGCCAGTAGCTGGGGTTGGATGGTACTTGTAAGCAGTCGACATCACATTGAAGAATTGCGAAACGCCCCCCACGAAATGCTCTCGTTCAACGATGCATTAGGCGATGTGAGTGGCTAGATTTCTGTGTATTGTGGAACAAATGGATAACGCTATTGGCAGATATTGAAGTTAAAGTATATCATTGGCCGGGAAACCATGCATAACCCATACCACAGGGAGATAGTTCGTGGCACTCTCACTCGCAACCTCAGCGATTTGTATCCTGAAATACGGGACGAAATTTCAGTAGCTTTCGATGGGATTTTGGACCTTGGGGCAGGGGATAATGGTAGCGGTATGATCCTTCTACTCCCTATTCATTGCTGAACCCATTTAGAATGGAAGACTGTGTCTACTTTGAGCACCATGCAAAAGGTGGTGTGCAGAGTGAGCAACAGGATGTCTGTTGGGCTTCCGCTATGTACATCCATCAGGCTTTGTCTATTTCAGGCTGCTTATTTTGGAGTAACAGGCCGTGATCCTGATTGGATAGACATCAATGTGCGATACGTGTTGAGTGTGATGGAGGCAGGAAACACGCTTAACCGTTTTGTTGACTTTCTAGCACCGTAAGTATCCAAGCGCTCCCTCATACTGCGAGAACTGCTCTCAATATTTCACAGAGTTGTCGTGCGTTTCATGACTGATATTCTGACCAGCAAGGAGCGTGCTATGAAGCTCCTCGCACCAATAATCGAAGAGCGACTGAAACTCCTAGAGGAACACGGAAATGACTGGGATGGAAGACCAGTTCGTCATTCCTTTCAACTTGCCATCACTTCTATTCTGACTAGTACTTCCACAGAATGATATGCTCTCATGGTTGTTGGATGTGGCCCCCGAGGGGGCTGAGCGTACGGCCAGGCTCTTGACCGACCGTGTACTGACCATTAACTTTGCTGCGATGAATGTACGTCTCTGTATCCATTCTTTTCATTGCTCTTATTAACACGGCACACTAGACAACTTCCAATGTACGTTATCTCCATAATTTCCTCAATGATGTGTGCATTCAACCCATTTCCATTGTAGACCTTTGCTCTCGCACTCTCTTTCTTGGCGGAGAATCCTCAATATGTTCAGCCACTTCGTGAAGAGGTGGAGGCTATTGTCCAGAAGGAGGGATGGTCGAAAGCCTCCTTGGGAAAGATGCACAAGATCGATAGCTTCATGAAGGAGACCCTACGTATGGCCGCGTTTGGTTTCTGTAAGTCATTTTTTCATATCATTCCGTTCCAAATCAGCACTGAAACTACATGGATTCTACATAAGTGGGGTTAATGAGGGTGGCCGTCAAGGACTTCACGTTCTCGGATGGGACGTTCATACCCAAAGGAACGTTCGTGGCTGCGCCCACTGGGCCTATGCAATTCGACAATGAACTTTATGAGAATGCACATGTATTCAATCCTTTCCGATTCTCTGATCTGGGTGACGAGGATGACGAAGGAATCAAACATTACTTCGTTTCCACCAGCCCCGAATATCTGCCTTTCGGGCATGGTAAAGACGCATGGTATGAGCACGTCTTTCTTTCATAGGCATCCGTTCTTACACATGTTCCTCAGCCCTGGTCGATTTTTTGCCGCTGACGAGCTTAAGTCCATGTTGGCCCATGTCATAGTGACATATGACGTCAAACCGGAAAACAACAAGCCCCGGCCTGAAACGGTTTATGGGTTTGTCGATCCCTCTTCCAAGGTCATGTTCAGAGAAAGGGTTGATTGATACAAAAGTATTGCAAGATCTGTCCCCTCACTCACCCTCACCTCGCCGCTCTCCCTTGAAGTTCGGGATGTGCAAGCTACTTTATCTGTTGGCCAGGCTGTTCTTTGGCCCCGTCGGCTCTGCGTTTCCCGCGCCTTCTTCCTTTGTCACTTTATTCGTACAATGCTATAGTTTGATTCGATTCGATCACACTAACTTTTCCTATGGCTCCGGACCTTGCCATGTTTCGATCGTGCGGCATTAGTCCTTCATATTATTATTGTCTCCTACACTTCATGCAAATGACTACATCATTTCCCTTTGTCTCTACTCTGTCGACTTGAGTAAAAAATGACATCCTACTCAACTGTTGGCAATGTATTCCCCAGGCAGATGATCACTGCATCCAAAATTGACTCCAAAGAGACCCGGACGATGTCGGTCGCATCGACCATGAATGTCTCGTCACCGATCAGTACTTGGGACTCGGGGAAGCTACCAGTTTGCCTACCGGACGTGCTCATGCTCGTGATCGACATGTTGATGATTTGATTGTGGTGGTTGGACACCAACGTGCCTGGCGACGACGCCGACGAGAGAGGTCCCGCCGCGTAGCAAAATTATCAAGGGTGCTGTGGTCGGTGTATACATGGACGGGGGCCCCAAGCAATTCGATCCGCCACTTTTTGAGAGCTTTGATGATGGCAAGTAGCTCCTTCTCGTGGACCGGGTAGTTGAGTTCAGCGCCGTGGAGTTGATACGACTCGAATGCCACCGGGCGTGCGGTCTCCCATGTCTCACCCCAGGACAGGATTGCGCCGGTGCGATAGTCCGAGGCATCGCAGGTGAGAAATATTTTGTTGTTACCTGGGTTATCGTGATCAATGGTGGTCAGACAATGAGGGTTTACGACGAGGTCCTTGAGTACCTGAAAGGCGCGTGTATGTTCTGTAGTCCACATAGGGAAGTGTTTTTCAGCGTCCTTGGTGGTAAGGGGCGTTAGGATCCGAGTATGCTCAGCAATCTGAGGAAGATGGTCAGTCAAGAAGCGAACGAGACCCAGAAAGGAACGCGTGTCATTGGGAGAGGAAGGGTGCCCCAAAAAGGAGCGGTCGTCCTCACCCCATACTATTGAATCCGTTTTGAATTGTACATTCGGCGGGTGTCCCACACCGACGTCGTCCAAACTATCCAATTTCAAATTGGGGCCCCGAACGTCCGGCTGAATCTTGGTCCGGCTTTTCATACCCAGCATTTGCTTTTTCAGCGCCGATTAGCAGACGCTCTCTTACTGTGCACTCTCAGTGCCTCATCTCTGGAAAATTCAGGTCGACTCGGGCTCAGTACTTAGTCCTTGGGGAGTGACGTGTCACACAATTTGTACCGAATATTTTACTCGGCTACTACGATAGACTCAGATCCGCAGCGATACTTACGGAAGCTCGCTTAGTCGGCCCATTCTTCAAGTTGAAGCCCTTTGATAATCGGGTCTCGAATTTGTTGTCAACCAAAATGCGGTAGACTTTGCCAGTTTAAATATAACTCAACTCGTATTTTCGAATATTTTGCTCGGCTGTATGATTTTTTATTCGCCGTTCGAATGCTCACATATAAAATACATCGAAGGGTCAGATGCGACCTCCAGCGATGTTTACGATGCAACTCCAGCTACCCACACTTCCAGGCGGTGTACCGGGTACCGTGTACACAATTTCTGGTATTGTTGCCGCCAGTGTTGTGATTTATAAACTGTCCAATTATCACAGGGTATGTAATGAACAATATGTATTACTGGTGCTGATCAGTCGCCCCCAGCTTGACGGAATTCCAACCGTTGGTTCAAGTGGTTGGCTTGGATCATGGCGAGCTCCTCGCAATTTCAAGACGGATGCCCATCAGCTCATTCAGGAGGGGTACAAAAAGGCAAGTGAACTTAAAAAGCTTTCAAAGCATCACCTTGATCCATGATCACACGTTGATCCACAGTACAAAGCGTTACCGTTCAAGATGGCCGATACTTGGCGTTGGGTGGTGCTTGTAAGCAGTCGGCATCACATTGAAGAGTTGCGAAAGGCCCCCGACGACACGCTCTCGTCCAGTGATGCATTAGACGATGTGAGTGGCTAGATTTCTACATTGTCATTGTGGCACAAAAGGATACGTTATTGGTAGTTTTTGAAGTTTGAGTATACCTTGGGCCGGGAAACTGTACAGAATCCATACCACCTGGGGGTCATTCGTGGCAGTCTCACTCGCAACCTCAGTGTTTTGTGTCCTGGAATACGGGACGAAATTTCAGTAGCCTTTGATGAGGTTTTGGATCTAGGGGTAGGGGATAATGGTGAGCGGTACGATCCTTCTACTTCCTATCCATTGCTGAACCCATTTAGAGTGGAAGACTGTATCTGCTCTGACCACTATGCAACAGGTGGTGTGCAGAGTGAGCAACAGGATATTCGTTGGACTTCCGCTATGTACATGCGTCACGCTTCCTTTATCTATATCAGGCTGCTTAATCTGGAGTAACAGGTCGCGATCCTGACTGGATCGACATCAATGTGCGATACGCATTGAGTATGTTCGGGGCGGGAAACAAGATTAGGCGTTTCCCTGAATTTCTAGCGCCGTAAGTATTCAAGTGTTGCTTCTACTTCAAGAACCGCTCAACATTCCATAGAGTTGTCGTGCGTTTCATGACTGATATTCCGACCACCAAGGAGCGTGCTATGAAGCTCCTTAACCCAATGATCGAAGAGCGACTGAAACTCCTAGAGGAACACGGAAATGACTGGGATGGAAGACCAGTTCGTCATTTCCTTCAACTTGCCACATCACTTCCATTCTGACTAGTACTTCCACAGAATGATATGCTCTCATGGTTGTTGGATGTAGCTCCCGAGGGAGCTGAGCGTACGGTCAGACTCTTGACCGATCGTATACTGGCTATCAACTTCGGTGCAATTCATGTACGTCTCGGTACTCATTCTTTTGGTTGCTCTGATTATTAACGGTACACTAGACAACTTCCAATGTATGTTATTTCCATAATTTCCTCTGACTCATCAACTCAGCTCCATCGTAGAGTTTTACTCTCGCACTCTGTTCCTTGGTGAAGAATCCTCAATATATTCAGCCACTTCGTGAAGAGGTGGAGGCTATTGTCCAGAAGGAGGGATGGTCGAAAGCCTCCTTGGGCAAGATGCGCATGATCGATAGCTTCCTGAAGGAGAGTCAACGTATGGCCGGGATTGGTTTACGTAGGTCATTTTTTCTTATCATTCCTTTCCAAATCAGCACTGAAACTACATGGATTCGCTTGACCATCGCTTGATACATAAGTGGGGTTAATGCGGGTGGCCGTCAAGGACTTCACGTTCTCGGACGGGACATTCATACCCAAAGGAACACTCTTGGCTGCGCCCACTGGGCCTATGCATTTTGATAACGAATTTTATGAGAATGCACATGTATTCAATCCTTTCCGATTCTCTGATATACGTGACGAGGATGGCGAAGGAACCAGACATCACTTCGCTTCCACCAGCCCCGAATATCTGCCTTTCGGGCACGGTAGACATGCATGGTATGAGCACGTCTTTTTTCATAGGCATCCATTCTTACACATGAGTTCCTCAGCCCTGGTCGATTCTTTGCCGCCCACGAGCTTAAATTCATGTTGGCCCACGTATTAGTGACATATGACGTCAAACTGGATGACAACCAGCCCCCGCCCAAAGAAATGGAATCTGGGTTTTGCGATCCCTTTGCTATGGTCATGTTCAGAAAAAGGGCATATTGATATAGAACTATTGCAAGATCGGACCCCCCGCTCATCCACTATGCTCAGTTTCCTTTTAATACGACTCCTGCACCTCGTTGCTCTCCGTTCGGGATGTGCAAGCCACTGCCTTTATTTGTTGGCCAGGCGGTCCTTCGGCCCCCGTCGGCTCTGCGTTTCCCGCGCCTTCTTCGTCGCTTTATTCGTACAACTCATGTACACATCATTTCTACTGCTACATTTTGATTCGATTCGATCACACTAATTTCTCCTATGGCTCCAGACCTTGCCACACTTCCATCGCGTGGCTCTAGTCCTTCACACGCTATATTACCTACCTCCTACACTCCTTGCAAATAGACCACATCATTTCCCTTCGTCTCTACTCCATCGATAGATCGGAACGAAGTCGGTCGCAGTGACCATGAATGTCTGTCCCTTAGACTGGCCACCGTCACAGGTCACCGATCAGTCTCGGGGGTACTTGGGACTCGGGCTGCCTAGTTTTGCCAATCTGAGAAGCCAGTGACGGATGGGCTTCGACACGATTGTCACTCACCCGACGGTACATACAGATGGGCCTTCCTTGATGGTGATTGCCGCCGGAGATGGATGTCATCTTTCCCCATTGCTTGTCGCTTGTCGCAAACGCCAGTGTCAGAAATGCGCGAGCCGACGGAACGAGAGGCAGCCCGAGCTCCTAGCTAGTGAGATTCGTACCCGACGGAAGGATGCCAAAGAGCAGCAAGATTGATTGATCAGATCTCAGACCTAAGTGGAGTCAATCGCTAACTCGCTGGAATAGTCATAACCTGCAGAAGTGACAGGTGTGGGTACTGGATTCCGCACTCGCCTCAAATTGCATCAGTGACTTTGTCCTCGTCAAATGGGTGGAATCGAGAGTCGAGATTCTAGCAAGAGGCTGCAGTTCATCATTGTCGAGCAGGATAATAACCCCTTCTGCGAAGGTAGCCGACGGAGTCGTATGCCGACGCCAACGCCAACGCCAACGCCAACGGGACCTCTACTCCAACGCCAACGGGCAGAAATGATCCAACGGCATTCCACGTTCTTTTCTTCTAGTTAGCGTGGGGGGGGGGGCCGGCCGCCGGGGAGGACGCCACCAAGTTCTGAACCGGCGGCACTGGGTGAACCGATCCAACGGGTACGTATACCACATGTGCGTTTCCTTCCGATGGAAACAGAGAAGGACAATGGCCTTGCGAAGCTCGAAGTACACGATGGTAAAAAAAGTACTAGTCCGAATTCGTGATTCAAAGGATGACGTAACTCAATGAGTTTACAAAAGTTCACACGGCGACTAGACTTGCCAGTGAGTTCCTTGCCATGCACGCATAACCGGTTGACCCTTCTTCCACCAGCACCCTGCGACGCTACGTAAGACGCGTCCCCGTACCATCCCCGGTAAGCTGTATCCGGATGACCTTGAGCTCGAAGGCTTTTGAACCGTAACGTTGACCGCTTGTTTACCCTCGATCCCTCGAAATGCACGACCTCCACCTCGCACTGACCATACCGGGTGCCTCCAAAATCATCAAGCAAAATGAATTCCATTCCTCTTTTTTTTTGGTCTTTTTCAACAAAAAAAAAAAAAAAGAGGAATGGAATTCACCCCTCTGAATGATAGGCTTGCATGAGACCCGCATAATGGCCTACCCAAGTTAGGTTATGGATCCAGTACCTAACATGCCGATTTCCAGATGGGCCTTTGGTGGCATAGTCTCGCTTGCTCACAGGCGGAACTGGTTCGTACGAGCGTGCATCTCGCCCGGTAGTGCTCGTCTCGATTTGGATGTGCATATACGCACCCGTTTGCACTAGATGTCCTTAAGCTGACAATGGTCGTCATTATCCGCCCCAACCTGACCCCTTGAACGATTTCATCGTCCCCCCTGAGAGTGGTATACATGAATGAATTCTCGGATACAGAAACATAGAGGAGTGATGGGTAATAATAACGGTTATGTCACTACACTACAAAGGAAGATGATTATAGCAACACGAAATTCAGTAGCGTCTAGAAAGATCGTCGTCAGCTTCAACGTCAAGCATACTCATGGTCCCCCTCGTCGATCATCGATCAGCTACCACACACAGCCGAGAGAATCTCAAACACCTCGCTCTGTCTCTCGCGGAACGTCTTGATCTTGGAGATGTTGAGCGCAAGCGCATTAATCCGATTCGAAAACGCGACCGTCCGCCCCTCGACGCTCTCCCTCCGGCCGAGATGCTCACACCCACCATTTCCATTGGCCCCCGCACACGCGCTCGAGCACGCAGTATCCCGATCGTACCCCACGCCCTTCTGTAACATCCTTTCGAGATGCCGGAGCCGCGTCGGCCCCGGCTCCTCGCCTCGTTGCGCAGCCTCAATCGCCGTATCCGTATCCTGCTGCCTGATCTTCTTTACTTGCTTCCCTATATCCCCAAGCTCGGTCATCAGCGGACGGAGAGCGTCCGGGCACTCTTCCAGGGTCATCTGCAACCCATACCCGCCATCGATCGATCCATCAGGCTTCACGGCGCGCGCGCCTACTTCGAGGATCGCGAGGGCGACGGAGGCAAAGTAGGCGCGTGGCGGGTCACGCTTGAGGAGACGGCCGAGGGAAGCGTTGCCTGCGAGGACATCGCCGAGTGCGGCATAGAGGATCTGGCGGATGCGCTCGAGCGCGGGGGAGTCCTGTGGGAAGAGTACCGGGGAGGGGGTCCGCGAGGGGAACACGGAGGAGGCTGGTGAGTGCGAGCGCGGCGAAAGGGAGGCGATGCTAAGCTTATCCTTATCGGGCGACGCTGACGAGAAGGAGCGGTCGTAAGCAGGCGGGGGTACAAAAGAGGTCTTGACCTTGAGAGAGGCGCCTTGTCCGCCTGCGTCGAGCGCTGCCTGGATATCGCTGGCGTATCTGTCCTGGAACGAGCGTCTTTGTGATATCTCGATCGCGACTGCGCGGAGATCGGCTGCGATTCCGGATATGGCGGGGTTGAACGGCTCGCTGAGAGGATCGAGGCCACAGATGATGCGTGCGAGGTCATGCTGGTATTCCGGTGCGAGGCCTTGGATCTTGGGGACTGTGGAGGCCCACACGCGGAGAAATCCGAGGAAGGTGGGTGGACAGTTGGATTCGGTGAGTTCGCGCGGGGGAGCAGATCTAGAGCTGCGGGGAAGAGGCACGGACGGGGGAATGGTCGTGCAGCGGAGGGCGGCGAAATAAAGACAAAGTGCCGGACCTGTGGGTCGTCGTCAGGATACAAAATTAGCGGAGGCTCGCTAAAGAAGGGTCACTTGCCGGTGATCATCAGGTCCCCCTCTGCGTTTGCGAGCACTTCTGGCTCGAGGAGTCTCTCTACCTTTGCATGTGTCAACGAAGACTTTAGGAAACTGTGAAAGCTGTCTTGTACGTATTGTTCTGATAGCTTTTGTTCTTCGGGGATCATTGTGGATGAGGTGCAAAAAGAAAGAAATATATTAGTAACAAAGCCACGCGCAGCCCTGCAGGAGATGAGGCTGTGCTAAATCTCTATTTGATCGATGACGTACTCGAAGGAGAGAGAGAGACTAGAGTTGAATTGAATTAAATTGAATTGAATTGAAAATTGAATTGAATCCACTTTCGTTCCGCTCCACAGCCATGTCCTCTCCGTACATGCAAAAAGTTGGCATCAAGCTCTTCCGCAAGCACATAGAGCAGTACACTCCACCAGATCCCGTGTACGAACATTACACCGATGCCAGGGGCAAACAACGTCGCAAAAGGGTAAGCCAGTCTCGGTCCCGCCCGCTGCGGGGAACTCACACACACACACACACACTTTTCTTCCAACAGCGCGACGCACCACCCGGCATATCTGCACGCGACACTGCGATCCTCAAGTCCGTTCAGCGCCGTGCACGGTGTCTCGACAAGTCCTTCAACCTCTGTGGCCTCCGCTTCGGATGGGCGTTCGTCCTCGGCCTCGTGCCCGTCGCAGGCGATGTCGCATGCGCTGCCCTTAACTACACCCTCGTCGTGCGCAAGGCGCGCCAGGCCGATCTACCGCAGTGGCTCGTCGCACGTATGCTCCTCAACAATGCAGTGTCCGCTTGTGGAGGGATCGTCCCGCTCGTCGGGGACATCATCGTTGCCGTGTACAAGACCAATTCGCGCAATGCAGTGCTACTAGAGGAGTATTTACGCATCAGAGGCGAGGCGTTGCTCAAGGAACTGGCAGAGAAGGAGGCAGAGGAGAGTCGGGGCAGTGGGGCTCAGGTGGTTCCCTCGAGAGCATCGGAACAGCTCCTGTCGGCCACGGCCTCGGGCTCAAAGGAGTCGAGTCTCAGCTGGGGCTCGTTGGTTCCCTCGATTGGCAAGAAGCAGGCCACGGCTCTCGCTCGTGGAGATCGGGGACGGTTCATCGAGAACATCAACACCTAACTGATGCATCTATTACGCAGGGCGATATTTGATTTTGGATTCGACAATGGACGATGTTCTCTTTGCTATTCTCTTGTTTCGCTTGGTGGGACTCTTTCTCCGTCTTTTCCTTCCTATCGGATATTTTTCTCTCATCATCACGGCACATGACGGCAGCAACCATACCACGAGATACTAATCCGACCTGTGTATGTACATGTATCCACATGTAGTACTATATGACGATCTTCAGCCTACGAAACTCATTCTCTTCTAGGTTCGCGGCACGCTACCTGCCTCCTGAGGACTGATTCTCCATCCTCTAGACGCGCGGTTGTTTACTATAACGGCAACTACGTGGATGCGATGACGACATGTAAATGTACCGCTGACCACCATCAACTCACTCCCTCAGATCGGACGGATCAAGGGGTCCATCGAGTCCCGGAGCCGCAGCGCGTGCTCTTTCAAAGTTCCTGATATCGAGCTTCAAGCTTCATCATCACGTCCGTCTACTTCTGGTTGCTGGAGATCCGACCCGACCCCGGGCGGTGTGAGGGCCAGTGCTGGACATATACGTAACGTGATACGGCGTTCCTCACAGAGCGGCGCCGTCAGTCGGACTCCCACCACTGACAGCCTGGCGCCTCGGTCCCAGAGCAGCAAAGATGTGGACAACCGCGACTCTCGGGCTAAGTGAGGGGTGTGCGACCCCAAGTCAAAGTCTTGAACTCGACGAAAAAGGTATGGACCTGTCTTATTCTCCTTTTCGGCTTGTGGTTCCCGGAGTATTTGGTTGTACGGTCCGCGGAGGAGACTCATCGAATCCCGTAACGTAACTTTGTAACACCATCATCAATTGATCACTTACATATTTAGACAGCTGTTTTCTGCTGGCATCCGCATCTACCGGAGCCATCCATCATCCATCCATTCATATACGAGCGCGTGCGCCAGGCCTCGCTATCCCCCTAAACCTACCGCCAATACGTCGGCGTACTCCCCTGCGCCCTCACGATCTGACACGCCTCGTCAAGCGTGTCCACCACTTCCTGTGGGAGCGGCCCCTTCTCCGAATCCGCACAGTTCTGCTCCAACTGCCCAGCGCTGCTCGCTCCGAGAATCACACCGTCACCTTCGTTCAGGATAGAGTGATGCTGGCACCACCGCAGCGCGATCTCGGTCAGGCGGAGGTCGTGCTTCGCCTAGCGAGGCGTCAGATTTGGGTTCGGATAAGAAGACGAAAAACGTACGGCAACGTCCTTGAGGAGCTCGAGCGCATCGAAGTAGCCTTGTCGGAGGTACCGCGCACGGTACATCTTGCCCATGGAGGAACTAGGGTCGAAGCGGCCCCCTTCGGGCGCCTGGTCGGAGACAGAGGTGACTTTACCCGCCAAGAGACCGCCTCTGCGAGTTCGTTCGTGAGCGGGGTCGTGTGACCTGAACAGGAAATCGGCGATGAGAGGGAGGAAAGACGTACGCAAGCGGGTTATAGACGACCAGTCGGAGGCCGTACTTGCGGCAGCAAGGGACTAATTCGGCCTCGATCTCACGCGTGACGGCGTTGTACATTCTGTCGTGATATGAGTATCGGCGAAGCGAGAGGACGAGCGGTCTCACGCTTGGTAGATCTTGGGAAGCACGTAGCCATTTGTCTTGCAGATGCCAACAATCTCGGCGACCTGTAGCGTGCGAGCGAGCGTTCAGATACGATTCGAAGACCAAGATCACAGCGTACCTCCCACGCCGCATAGTTGCTCAGACCAAAGATTTCGCTGGCGAACAATCCGAGTCAGAACCTACTGAAGTAGAGAAACGGACACGGGCAACACTCACAACTTGCCCTGCTTGTACAGCTCGTTGACCTCGTGCACCGTGTCTTCGAACGGGACGCTCCGATCAGGTGCGTGCAGGTACAGAACCCGGATTTTGTCACGTTCGAGGTATTGGAGGGACGTCTGGAACGTGTTCCGCAAGTTCTCTGGCGAGTGATCGCCAGGCTTGTATGGGTACACCCTGGTCGTGAGTACCGAGCCATCAGCTTTCGCCCTGACAGCACCCAGCGGTGTCCAGGCTTACTTGGTGTCGATCGTAGCGCTTCCGAGGTTGAGACGGGGTAAGACCTAGGGGAAGAAAGCGATACCGTCAACACCCAGCCGCCCGTCCGAACAAAAAGCGGATATGTTAGACACGCGAATCCAACCAACCGACTCACCTGCTCGGTCGTTCCCTCGGCGTACATGCGTGCCGTGTCAAGCTCAGAGTGTCCGTGGCGGAAGAAGACGTCGAGAATCTCCTGACACTCTGTCAGCGAGGACGTTCGCACGCCGTTCTTGCCTTGGAACCCAAAGGTCATCGTGCCCTGGTGTTTTTCAAATCGTCCGGATCGATGCCGGACATGTCAGTATACAGTGTCTACGCAGGATGAAAGGTGGTGCGTACGAAGAGGAGGGGAACGCGGGTCGGCATGGTGGTTTCGATACTAGTACGATGGTCTGTGTTTTGATGTACGGAGGTGCTGTAGTGAGCAAACTTCTCTCGGCAGTTCGTTAGTTGTGGTGTTGGATGAGAGAGAGGGACGTGAACGTACCGTCTTGAGAGCGCAGTTGTGAGAGAACAATCGAACAGATGGAATCGCCCGAGATATCAATGCATGGCGCAGGACGAGATTATCGAGTATCATGTGGTCTTAGTGAGATTTTCGGGAGCACATGACTCGCAAGTTCGTTCGCGTGTACGTCACTTTTACTTTCTCATCCTATCCATTGAACTTCCAGCCAATGATTCCCGTTATATATATCGCTCAGGAATCTAGTACTCAAGCTGAACTTCTACACTGCTAGGAAGTAGTATGCAACAATCAGCCAGATTCGAAAACCTTGGGGCCCGTCGTTCAATGCGGCCTCCCCATACATTCAAGTTTCGGTGTTACAGCACCAATTCAAAATCTTACTGCGGAAGTTGGAAGCGTTCCCAAGACCATGCAGCAGCTTCACAGACATCGTGGTTGGGATGGGGTAGTCACTCCATCTCGACGTGACTTCAACCGAACCAAAATAATCCGGTAGCACGCGCCATAATTTTACCCAGCTAGCTGGGTAACACTTACGGCCCGTCCAGCGTCGGGGCCAAGAAGTATAAGAAGCTCGGGATTCCTGGCTCGTAGCGACGGGTGCACTCGGCCTAGCTCAGTTCTTAGTATCTCCCAGAAGCCAACAATGTCTTGGGGCGCGTTGCTTTACTTGACCTTGTTGTCCGTCTTCCAGCGGGTGGTTTCCCTTGCGCCGTCATCCGTCGCGGCAGCTTGGTATGCGGGCTACCACGCTACCGAGGGTTTCCCGCTCCCGGCCGTTAGCTGGGACAAGTACAACACCCTGATATACTCTTTTGCGTGAGTATGCTTGTCGTTCAGTCATTCTAGAATTCGAGGAAATACGCTGAATATTACCTGACAGCGTCACAACCCCGAGTGTCCACAGTCTGACCCTGAATGGATCAGATCCTTCACTCCTACCCGAATTCGTGGACTTGGCACATGCAAACGTGAGTTTCGTGACGCATCGTTTACTAACTTGCATTGACTTGATACCAAGGGCGTCGCTGCTCATGTCGCCATCGGAGGTTGGGGTGGCGGCATCTGGTTTTCTTCTGACGTAGCAACTCCAGAGAATCGCACTGCCTTTGTCCAGACCGTCGCAGATTTCGCGGAAGAATATAACCTAGACGGTATCAACTTTGAGTACGTGCCTTTTTTCTACCCACTCTCGGCTAGCACGACGAATGCTCACTACCTTGTGTGCCAGCTGGGAATACCCCAACCACCAAGGTATAGGATGTAACACTATCAACGCCAACGACACCCAAAATTTCCTCTCCTTCCTCCAAGAGCTCCGCGTGAACCCCATCGGAGCCAAACTGACGCTATCCGCTGCGACAGCGATCACCCCGTTCATGGGCGCGTCCGGTAGCCCCTCGATGAACGTGTCCGGGTTTGCCGACGTCCTCGACTACATCACCATCATGAACTACGACATCTGGGGCTCATGGTCGTCCGCCGTTGGCCCGAACGCGCCGCTCAACGACACGTGCGCCCCGGCTACGGACCGGGACGGTTCGGCCGTCTCAGCCGTTGCGGCGTGGACCGCTGCGGGGATCCCGCGCGAGCAGATTGTGCTCGGGGTGGCGGCGTACGGGCATTCGTTCAGCGTTCCGCCGTCGAACGCGTTCGTCAGCGCGACGAACCAGCTGGCGCCGTACCCGATGTTCAACGCGTCGAACCAGCCACTGGGAGATGCATGGGCCGATACGGGCAGCGTAGACTCGTGTGGGGTGTACGAAGGTCCGGGCGGGACGTTTGATTTCTGGGGGCTCGTCGACGGCGGGTTCCTGACACCCTTTGGGGATCCGGCGCCGGGGATCTATTATCGCTACGACGCGTGCAGTCAGACCGTTGAGTTGACTTTTCCCGCTACTTGTTCTGTAGGGTGTGCTAACGATCGATCGTTTAGCCCTATGTGTACAACGAAACGTCCGAGGTCATGGTATCGTTTGACAACGCGGAGTCGTTCTCCGTCAAGGGAACTTATATCAAGGAGACCGGTCTGAGGGGTTTTGCGATGTGGGAAGCGGGTGGGGACTATAACGACATTTTGCTCGACTCGATCAGGTTCACTGCCGGATTTGACAGTGGTCTGTGATGTGACGACCGGCCTTTGTGTACTCGTAGGTTTTTCTTGGGCATATATATATAGACGCATGACGGGCTCGCTGCGCAGAACACAACGGTCCGGTATGGGGAGTGTTCGTTGAGCCCAGGTGTGTGATCCCGTCAGCACCCACGACCTAAAATTATTCTGATTCATCTAACTCCTGAACATATAGCTCATCTCTGGCTGGGTCCAGGGCGGGACTTTGGCAGAAACGCCGGTTTTTGGAGGGGTCCAGGGTTGCCGCGTGGTGGGTAGATCGGCAATTGACGATAATTATTACTGTGACGAATCAGAGTCTCACCAGGCGACCCAGCTCCGACTGGACTCCATGATAGAGAGACGAGATTCGGAGAAATGATCTCGCGTTTGAGTGGTTTGGGGGAGTGTTTGGAATCATCACTGAAAACCATCCTGGCACTGCGGCCCCGGATTGTACTTATCAGAAGCAGTCGCCCGCGCGTGAGAGTCAAGTCCCTGGGACCTGGACCTGGCCGCCGACTCCCGCGCCTGCTCAACCACCCACTCCGTATTCCCACTGCTCTCAGTCATCGTATGTTCACCCACAACAAAGTCAATACAGCCAATATGTCTCAAAGCACTAATCCAGTAACCTTGCAAGTATTATCTCTTATATTTTCATCGGGAACGTACTCAGTGGTTCAATGTAGAGCGAAAGCAATTACTATCGAGCGTGAGATTTAGATATGATTCCGTTCATTTGCATATCATATGAACTGACTTGCTTTACAGACATAGAACTTCAAACTCGGGGAAAGCGTAAGCTCCCGGTTGCGAGGCGATACCAAGTCAAAGTTTCGGTGGGCAATACATTGCGCCCGACGACCATAGAAAAAGAGAAAAAAAATGTCGTTTCTTGGAATGAAAATATGTATTTGTGGGTACATGTCTACTATGACCCACGACTCGCCAACTGAGTGTCATCAGCGAGGGGGACGATAATTCTGTCCTCCTCGTGCAGGTGTACGGGAAGCATCACATCGGAAAGGATGAACTCATTGGTACCCTCACTGGTACCGTAGATGGGGTAGTGGGGAGGTTGAAGGACGGAGGTACGATAACGACAACGTTATATACGACGTGATTTACTGATGCAACCCCTGCGATTAAAGTATACGAAGAGGTTCTTTCCGGGGCTACCTCCAACGGGTTGGATTCTTCCGGGGTCACCATCAAGTTCAAGTTCACGGTTGGGACCTCTGGGGGTGTTGATGCAGACGAACGTCAAGCATTAGATGCGGTCACTAAGGCTACTCAATCGGTCAAAATTGCTACCACGCCCGCTGCCGTCGGTCTCTTGGGCTCGGCAGTGGCCACAGTGGATACCGGCACGAGCGTTGTGGCCGAAGTGCAGTCCTTCGATAATGCGTGGGGCGGTTTTTTGAAGAATTTGGAACTATTCGACAAGATCGTGACCGGTGTTGCAGAGGTATGGTAGCCACTGTCTCGGGCGCCCTTATCGACATTAAATGCCGCACAGATCCATCCGTATGCGTCGATGGCGTGGTCTGTGATATCAGCTGCGAATAAAGTCTGTCTCTTTTTCATACAACGTGCGATTGCTGATATTTTACGATCTTTCAAATAGGTACTCATAAAGCAGAAATGTCGTGATGAGCAGATCAAACGCTTGGCGGCCACGATGGGGGATGTCTTTATGTTCGTCCAAGATGCCGAACCCTTGAAGGCCATCAAGAAGCACACGAAGACGATCACGCTCATGACACAACAGGTGATAGAGTGTGCACACTTCATTACCCAGTACTCCAAGCACAAGGATTTCTGTTAGTCGTCATCATATTCATGGTGCCCACCTCTACTAATCTCTGTCCTTAGGGATCCGAACATTGAAATATACTCTCTCCGATATTGACGCCCGGATCAAGCAATGCGAAGGCAAGTTTCAAGAGCTGAAGAAGACGTTATTAGACGGAGTGGCACTGCAGACGGGAGTTACTGTCGTCCGTATGATGAATGTTGTGGAGCACGTCGGTAGGTGGAATCTCTTGGAACTGTCGTCAGACGTTGACTTGCATGGAACATAGCGATGTCTATCGACCTGAATGATATGCCGTACGCATTCGGAGCCGAATACATGCGGGAAAAGATATGCCTACCGGGAACACGCCAGGGGTTGCTGCGCGAAATATGTGACATTCTCAACGATCCTGATGAAGATTCTCCCCAAATATGCCTTCTCACCGGCGTTGCGGGGTCCGGCAAGTCCGCGGTGGCTCACTCGATTGCTCATCTGTTCGACGGGCAACAGCGGTTGGGCTCGTCGTATTGTTTCTCTATCTCTGACCTCGCAAAGCGTAACGCGCAAAATCTCTTCAGCACTGTCGCACGTGACCTGACCGATCATGATTCGCAGTACAAGGCTGCCCTTTGGGATGTGGTGAAGGATAACCGGGCTCTGCGCACGTCGGCATCGCCGTTGGAGCAGATTGAACGACTTATCATTGGGCCTAGAGAGCAACTCCACACCATCGGACCATTGGTCATTGTCATCGACGCTCTTGACGAAAGTGGGGATAGACCTAGTCGTCGGTCGCTTCTACGAGCCATATCTAAACAAATCACCGAGAACTCTCTTCCGGCCAACCTTCGCTTCCTCATCACTACTCGTCCAGAAGATGACATCATGAATGCCTTTCCGCCTGGACCATATCTCGTCCATAAACAAATGGGCGACATTCCTCAAAATGTTGTTGATGAAGATATAGAGAAGTTTATCCACCATTCCCTTGATCAGTATACCGAGCTAGAAATCCATTGGCCCAACCAGGAGTGGTGTCGGCTATTGGTTGATCATTCCCAGCATCTGTTCCAGTGGGCGTCGACGGCGTGCAACTTTATCGAATATGATGCTACTGGTCTAAGTCCATGGAAGCGGTTCAAGAAAATTGTACAACGTGGTAACTCTCCCGTGGTCCACCGTCTCGATAAGCTATACGAAGATATACTCGACCAACTCTTTTCCTTACCGGAGGCTCGACAACACTTTCAAGAAGTGATGGCAGTTGTTCTTGCCCTCAAGGAGCCACTGTCGGTGTCGTCTCTCTCTGCACTATTCATATCAGACGAAGACCTGGATTTCCAATACGTCATCAAATGTATGGGGTCATTGCTTGATGGAGTTCTTGATATAGAGAAGCCAATCCGCCCGCTTCATGCATCATTCCGAGAGTTTTTGCTGGATGAGGCTCGTAGTTCTACCTTTTTCGTCGACATCCAACCACTACAGTCCCTTTATCTTGGACAAGCATCACTGGGTTGCATGCGGAAGATGCTTAGGTTCAACATCTGTGACTTGAAGGACTCTCGGGTCTTGAATGATGCCATCCCTGATCTGCCGGGACGAGTAGATAAAGCCATCCCGCCCCACCTGGCATACTCGTGCCAATACTGGATGATTCACCTCAAGGATGCCGAGCCAACTCAGGAGCTCATACATGAGGTGTCATTGTTCTTCAAGGACTTTTTACCCTACTGGCTCGAGGCTATCAGCCTTCTATCACATTCATCCCCCTTTTTGTTTTTCTTATCTGCCATCGAGACCTGCTCAGCTATACAGAAATGGACCAATACCCAGGTGAGAATGATTATGGTGATATTGGGTGATGAGGAAATACTCAAGTGTTCTATAGGAAGAGATTGCCACCCTAGCATCAGAAGCATCGAGATTCATCCAGATATTTGCTCCAGTGCTCAGAAAATCAACTCCCCATTTGTATCTGTCAGCCATGCCTCAAACCCCCTCTGGTTCCCCACTTTGTAAATTATGGGTTGATCACCTGCAAGGACATACCTCCATCAGTTCGGAGTACCCAGTCACCTGGCCTGCAGAGATGCATCATATGAAAGGACACCCAGGCTTCATCAACTTTGTTGCCTACTCACTTGATGGGACTCAAATAATCTCTGGTTCTGATGACCATAACCTTAGAATCTGGGATGCAATCACAGGGCAACCTGTAGGAGAACCACTTGTTGGGCACTTGGGTCCTGTCAATTCTGTTGCCTGTTCATCTGATAGGATCCACATTGCCTCTGGCTCTGAAGATGGTACCATCAGGGTTTGGAATCTAATCACACACCAGCCTGCAGGAGATCCATTCAAAGGGAACTCAGATCCAGTTCACTGCATTGCTTATTCACCTAAAGGGCTTCAAATTGTCTCTGGTTCTTATAGCACCATCAGGGTCTGGGATGCAACCACTGGTCAGTCTATATGGGGTCCATTTGAGGGGCATTCAGGTTCAGTGATTGCCATTGCCTATTCACCTGATGGGGATAGCATTGTCTTTGGCTCATGGGGTGGGACCATCAGAGTTTGGAATGCAATCACTGGCCAGCCCATCAGAGATCTATTGGAGGGGGATCAATCTCCAATTGTATCAGTTGCCTATTCATCTGATGGGATTCACATCATTTCTGGGTCTAACAATGGTGCTAGGATTTGGAATGCTGCCACTGGCCTGCCTGTTGGAGATCCAATTGAGGAGAATGACTTTATCAGCTCTGTTGCCTGTTCATCTGATGGAACTCACCTCATTCTTGGTTTTGAAAATGGCACCATCATGATTTGGAACATATCCACTGGCCAACCTGTTGCAATTCCATTTGAGGGACAGTCATCAGCTCCAATCACATCTATTGCTTACTCACCTGATGGAACTCATTTTGTCTCTGGTGCAAAAGATGGCACAATCACAATCTGGAATCCTTCTTCTTTCCAGCCTATGGCCAATCCATTCCAGGGGCACTCCTTTCAAATTAACTGTGTTGCCTACTCACCTAAAGGAACTTACATCATTTCTGGTTCCTATGATGAAACTATCAGAATTTGGGATGCAACCACTGGACAGCCTATAGGAGATCCACTGAAGGAGCACTCAGCTACTGTAACTTCTATTGCCTGTTCATGTGATGAGATCCATTTTGTCTCTGGTGATGGGGATGGCACTATTATCATTTGGAATGCTACCAAAAGGCAGCCTGTAGGAGTTCCACTTGTGGGGCACTCAACTTGGATCACCTCTGTTGTCTATTCACCTGATGGAACTTGCATCATCTCTGGTTCCTGGGACAAAACTATTAGAATTTGGGATGCAACCACTGGCCAGCCTATAGGAAATCCACTCAAGGGGGACTTAGCTCCAACTTCTATTGCCTATTCACCTGATGGGAACCATATTGTCTCTGGCAGTGAGGATGGCACTATTATGATTTGGGATGCCACCACAGGGCTGCCTATAGAAAATTCACAGCATCCACTTGTGGGGCACTCAAGTTGTGTTGATTCTATTGCCTGTTCATCTGATAGGATCCACATTGCCTCTGGCTCAAGTTCAGATAACACCATTAGAATTTGGAATGTAACCACTGGCCAGCCTGTGGGTGATCCAATCCATGGGCACTCAAGAGTAATCTCCTCAATGGTATACTCACCTAATGGAACCTACATTGTCTCTGGCTGCACAGAAAACTTGCTTACAATTTGGGATGCAACTACTGGCCAGCATGTGGCAGATTTATCTCGAGATCAACCAGGTTTATTCCCAGAGCTGTTTGGAATCCTCTCTGTTGCTTATTCATCAGATGGAAAATATGTTGTCTATGCATCCACTGATTGTTATATCAGGGTCCTCAAAGTACAGGACCTTGTTTCCTATGGTGGTCTATCTGAGAAGGATGGCTGGATTTATTCCTCCAATGGTGATTTCTTAGGCTGGCTTACCCCTTGGAATAGGGATGACTGTTGTCTTCCTGTTCATTCCTTAGTGATAACCCCTAGAAGAGCTTATCAACACAACATTGACAGTTCTTTGTTTGGAGAGAATTGGGTATCTTGTTGGAGATAGTTCAATGTATTTTCCTTGTGGTGTTTTGACCAGTGACTTGCTTTCATGTATCATACAGTATGTTAGATTCTTTTTTTCTACCTCTTACTGTACATCCATGTTACATCTCATTTTCTTTTATATCAGCATCACTGGTCTCGATGTTTCTCAGAAAGCAGTGTTTTTGCTCAGATTGCAAGCAATAAGATCAGTGTTACTGTTGCTATATAACAATCAACCACTAGACAATGTAGCAACCATGTTCGAGGATCTAGCTATTAGACCGCATCACGGATTCAGAGGGTGAAACATTGAACGTGGGGACGGCACGACGCCAGTCAAGATAGTGAGGTATGAGGAAAAAAGAAAACTTGGGTAACATGGAGTTTTGCTTGCGACTCTCATCATCTACCGGGAATTCCTACTTGACGAATGATAAGGAGAGGACGGGACCTGATTCATGACGCGTCATCTGCATCACGGGTGTTGATGACCGGCGTGTCGGGATCCAAATGGGGACGGACAGAGATTGAGATATTACGCGTGCTGAATGAGATTGCACGAGCAGATCGTGACAACGGCAACCTGAACTTAGATGACACGCCCACTTTCTCGGCGAACTTAGTCGTTTGCTGATATGTCATCACTGTAGTAGTAGTCAGCAGCACTTAGGACGACTCACCACGCACTTGACTCCGGAAGTCTTCGAAAAGACGAGAATCTAATCAGTATTCGATTCAACAATAACAGCATTTGAGACAGAGGTTCAAAATGTTCAATGTTGAAGACTGGAGCTCGAATTCTCCTCGGCAACTTTCCACTTACCATCGATCAAGGTCGCCTTGCGGGCGTAAGTATCAGAAGACGATGTATGGAAAGTTAATTCATAGGTCCCTTTGTTGTTTCTATACACGTTCTGTTGCGACACAAATACACACGAATTTGTTTGGAGCATTTAGGCGCTATCCTTCACGGCCTGCCATGCGGGTCTGGTCGATATCGCTTCCCACCACCTGTCACGATCGATCAACAATGGATATTCTGTAGTGATCAAACGATCCAGTAAGCTTACCGCGCAACATTTGGCCTATTTTCGAGCACATTGTAACCAATTTGTTCAATCACAATAGCTGCGTACGGAAGATGAAAGAGGTCTGCCAAGGTGACGTTCTATCGAAAGACGTTATTAACTGTCTATCTCTGTGAAGCAGAGGCTTACCTCGCCCGCCAGGTATGCTTGTTTGCCTAAGATGTCGTTGTAGACATCGAGCTTCGCGTTGAGGTTTTGAAGATACTCGGTTACCCTAGCTTCGTCCACAGGCAATTTTCTGTGCCTGCACAAAGATAATGTGAGTCGTTATGAAATTCAGGAGATCGAAACTCGTTACTTCTTAATGATCTTCTCCGTGGCGAGACCCAAGGCGAACGGGTAGAAATTAAAACTCTCTATGGACACGGCCTGCTCGAACAACGCCTCGCCCTTGGGATCCTTGGGTACGAGGCCTTGGGTTCCTTGTCCTTCGTACTTTTTGGCGAGGTACCTGCAAATTGCTCGAGTCTCGTAAAGAATGAAGCCATCGTCGTCCTGAATGATAGATGAGCTCCTTGATGACCAAGTGAAAACGAGAAAGTCAGGTGTCTCTCACAATGTATGGGACCTGACCGAACGGCTGGAACTGTTTGAAGGCGGGAGTCTTGTGTTCTCCCTTGTACACGGCAACGTCGACGAGTTCGTATGGGATTTCCTTCTCCTTGCACACTTCAGCTACTAGCCTGACGAGGGGTGCGATAGCATGACCGTGAAGTTTGAGAACCATGGCGGAGTGCGGGAGTCTTCACTTGATGAAGGACAATGATGCTTCCTTCTAAGCCGCTCCACCGACCCACTTTATACCCTAAAGGTAAGCTATGCCTGGACCGGCTGATAAATTCATAGGAGCGGTGTCCTTGGCAGTGTTTCAGGTGTCTTGAACCAGGTCGGATAGCACCATCACGGTGGGGCGGTTGTGATTGATGCCGTGCGCCGTGCGGTGCCAACGATTGGGTCACGTGGCGGATAAACTCAGGAGTTACAGAACGAGTATGTACTTGTGAGTTAGAACGTCCTAATATAAACAGATCATGCTCGAATGGACCATAGACATGATCAGTGAGGCAGAGGGGGGACCTGGACACTTTCGCAATGCTTAGAAAGCCATACATTCATTGGAATTGAGTCAGGTTGTTTTTTTGACCCCACAACTCGATTCGTGAACTTCTGTTGGGTCTGACTATTGGAGCTCTTGACTCATGCACCGTTTGAGATGGTTGCAGTGCGCGCAATGCGATGTTTGTCAACCGTTGGCGGTGTTTTTGGACCTGCCAGCGCACATATGTATAAGAGGGCGACTGCGAGTCATCGGATATCGAGATGCTTGCCGTCAACACAGTGATTGGCGCTGACGCTGGGGAAAATTTATGATCGAAAACTTCAGGTGGCTGTACATTTTGGACAGATTGTGTATACATAGCCACTCGGACTTGTCCGGTGTCAAAAATGCTCGAAGTGCGGGGGAAGAGGATGCTTCGTCTCGACTGTGTGAGTTTCAACTTATCTACATATTTTGCCTGATGAGTCCCACCATGCACAGTTGTCGGCGCGGATCCAGGGGCTTGAGTACTGAGTACTGAATATTCGGCCAAAGTTCGGATTATATCATGGTGCGCAGGGAATCGAGACTTTCTTTTCCTCCTTTTCACCCCGAGCTTAGTTCAAAGGGCTTGAAGTTGTGAGAGTTTTTTTTTATCGTTTCACTCGTGTTCGTCGTGAGGCTGATGGGTGTTTGGCTAGTGGGAATCTCCACAGCTGCAAAACACTGTGTTTTCAGTTGATTACCTAGCACATTTGACGGGAATCCTGCGCGATCTCATGTCATTTACCTCACTCTCTGTCATAATTCAACATTCAACGACGAGCATGTAAGTTAACAGCAATATAATAGTCCGACTTCCTCTCGGTGTTCCGTTCACACTGGCATCGGCTGGTAGTGATAAGTCCCTGCAAGATTGTCACACCACCGATTATCATCGCCCTCTAATTCTCACCCTCAGGCCGCCGACCGAGGATTGATCTCACGGCTCTATCCATGATGCGATCAGTGACAGGAACAATCCCATACGGTCGCGATAAAAAGGGGAAAGCGCTGTCAAGTCACATATTCTTCAACTCTCCACCACCGCCACAGAGTAACAATATGGTTTTGAAATTGTACGGTTATCCTACATCTACTTGCACGCTGCGCGTAGCGGTCGTCCTCAAGGAAAAGAACGTACCCTTTGAATTTTACACGGTTGACCTTCTCAAGGGTGAACACAAGGCCCCTAGTTTTCTTGCTCGCCAACCATTCGGACAGGTCCCATACATCGTACGTGTGACGACAATATCGGAACGTCTCAATGATATCATCACTTCCACAGGATGACGACGGTTTCATCCTCTATGAATCGCGTGCTATAGCTCGATATATCGCGACCAAATACGCTTCGCAAGGCAATCCATTGATCCCCACTGATCCCACGAAACTAGCCCTGTTCGAACAGGCTGCATCCATCGAGACGTCCAACTACGACCCATTTGTATCCGGTCTTGCTTGGGAACTCAAATTTAATAAGTAATGTTATCTATGATTTCATGACGCCCGGTGTGTCTGATCTGGGACTACGCCCGTAGGCTGTTCGGGGGAACCACGGATGATGGTCGTGTCCAGGTACTGCGTACACAGCTTAAGGCCAAGTTGGACGCGTACGACGTTCTCCTTGCCAATCAAAAATATCTCGCTGGAGACGTTCGTGCTATTTTAATTTTGGTTAATGCTGCTTACCTGTGACATGGATCATTCAGGAAATCACGCTTGCGGACCTCTCCCACCTGCCTTACGGGGCTGTCATCGTTGCAGACGACATCAACGTCGACGAGTTCTCCAGCCGCCCCAATGTCAACAGGTAAGTGATCATTAAAATTGCGCGCTGTGATCATTTTCATTCTGAGGCGGCGCAGATGGTGGAATGACATCACATCTAGAGCTTCTTGGCAGGCTGTCAAAGGCGGCGTCGCAAAAGTTTGAGCGTCGCTACTGACCTTAAGTCATAGAAGAAGAAAATTCTGTAAAATATATCTTCATGTTCGATGGCAATGACCCACTGCTAGGATCTAACCATGCATGTCATTCACTAAGGCCTCCTGGCCGAGCAGCGGCCTACCTATCTGCTGAGTTAATCGAAGCTTTTCTTTTGGCCTTCTGCGTAGGGCACGGTAAGCGGTCCATCTTACATAGTCCCATCCACACTCGCACCCCTCATGATCGAAATTCAAATACTGAGTCACAATCGCCTTTGACTATGCAAAGGCAGGCACTATGACAATGGACGTCCGTGACGATCTTGACCTTGGAAATAGCGACACGCATTATCTATACATAATTTCAAGCATCCTATCGCTCCTTTTCGCAGACCTGGGATCCTCGAGTCCGTGCAACCCAATGTTGAGGGGCTGGCTCCGTACGACTGACTTTGTCCGCCATGCTATTCGACTTTTGCGTAGAGTAAGTTGGCAGAACTACAGCGAAATATGGAAAAACATCAGCGCATCGATTTCGCACATTTGCGTATCACCGGTGCGATCCGGTCTCATTCCCATGACTCGGAGCCGGCCACTCTATGGAAGCTATGGACGTTTCGATAAGGCTGATAAGGCTTGTTGCAGGAACCAAATACCCATTCAAGTATGCTCCAGAAACCAAAAAGTATTGCATCAACAAGCGTGTCATCCATCTGTCGGTTCAGCGTAAGCATACACATCCACCCCTCCAACCGTGACGCCCTATGCACTGGATGATCCGCACCCCGGACTTCAGAACACAATTGCCATGTATCAAGGACGAGTGCACGACAAGCAATGCAGCCTGTTCTATAAACCTGACAATAGTCACATCACATACATACGGACTCCATAAAGTCACCACAACCGAAGCGAGAAAGATGAGGCTCCGACCCGTGTGAATTGTCGAATTTACCACACGATATTCGTGGGAATGTGCTTCTACATGGAGTTCATCCAAAGAACAAACGCTCTACTTGCACATTGACCCAATACTTGGACGAAACCGAACGTTATTGCTTCTATGGAAGATTTAACAGTGGAAGAGGACAAGAAAAAATTCGAGCCAGAAGTCCCTCATGAAGAAGATTCGCAACCTGACCCTGACGAGGAGCTTATGTTGGACCGAGGGAACGGAAGGGTCTGGATGGTCAAGGTGAGTATAAATCGCAGACTCGAGTGCTCCGACGGATCACATCCTTTTTCGTTTTCGCTTCACCTTGAACCGCCATTCATCCTCAACGCCTCTGATGTTCGTCTCGGAAGATACCAAAACACTTGATGGCACGGTGGGCAGCTATCGATAAAGAGGACGTTCACCTTGCCACAATACGTATCTACCAAAACTCTGTCAACACTTCCGGGCGATCGCCGCGCATATTCCTCTTTCTACCTCCCGACCCAAACGACTCGACCCCGCGTGCAGCGGATCTCCCCTCTTTTCCACCCGACGCTGCGTACATACCTGCTGGAGAGAATGGCATCCACGTGGATAGGTACGAGTTGGATATGGTGAACGAATCAGTGGAAAACCAACTCGTCGTCGCCGAACGGCCCAAAGACCCCGTTCCGCCTCAACCAGGGACAGCTGCTGCGCACACATATAACCCTCGTGCACGGACAACGATTTTGACGGGCCGCATCAAGCATGAGTGCAGTCTCAGGCCTCTGTTCAATGAATCGTATCGGCGACAGATGCGGGAGAGAAGTCGCGCATACAATACCCCACGCCGACAGATCCGCATGATCGAAGAAGCTGGTCTCAGTGGTGGCCGTGGCGGAATCAACAGGCTGAGCAGCGGAGTGGCCGTTGGGTCGTTTGCTGATATGATCGTCAGCATCCGTTTTCGTTGTTTGGCGAATCAACTTACGATTTTGATCAGAAAACCAAACCGAAACCCGTCAAGGGTACGTTTGAGCGGATGGCTCGACTACCGCGGAACCAGTTGCTGGATCTATTATTTCAACTTTTCCGCGAGCAATCGAGGTGGAGTTTCAAACCACTGAGGGAGCGTACACAACAACCCGAGGTTTATCTCAAGGAAGTGCTGAATGAGATCGCCACGCTCCATCGCAGTGGAGAGCACAACGGCATGTGGGAACTCTCGGAAATCTTCGCCAGGGATGGGGTCGGTGTCGAAACTCGTAATTTTTTTTACTCGTGCTGATGGTTCTAGGTCAAGGCGGAAAATGTACCTGGTCCAAGCTCTCTAGCGAATGGTGATGTTGCAATGGAGGACTATGACGACGAAGATGATGACGATGAGGACATGGAGGAGGTTTCATAGATTGGTAAAGAGATTGATTATGCCTGGTACATACTGGATGATTTTTATAATGAGCCTTCTACACGTTAAGTAAGTAAGGTACCTCTAAGGTGTCCACTGTCAAGTCCGTCATAGCCGCTGCCAATGGGACCAAAATGGATGTGCTGTTAAGCGCCTCGGCCCTCGGCGTTCTCACCGCGGAACCGCAGCGAGAACCGAGTCAACCAGTGCAATCGCTTGCTCACGTACATAACTCGCACACGCTTGCGGTAACCTTGATTGCCGCATCATGTCAACTTTCGACCCACCCCTCCTCGGCGATGGGCAAGGAAATTACAGGATATTCATCGTAGGAAATAGCGGTACGTCAGCTCATGTTTCAGCGGCCTCGGAGGACGGCTTATCCTACCAGGGACGGGCAAGGTGTGTCTTACTTGCCGATACCGCCCAACTTGAAGCTTGTACATATGTTGCCGACCTAGACCACTTTGGCCGCCTACCTCTCTGTCAAACTCAACGCGCATCATGTTAACCTTGACCAAGTAGTGTGGAAACCCGGATGGCAAAGAATGGAGGCTGAGGAGTTCATAGAAGCGGTCCGAGGTTTGATGGTGTTGCACGACCGAGGCTGGATCATGGACGGCAATTTTTCGGATATGGAGGTGTTGATCCAGGACGAGCCGACGGATATCATATGTATGTGTGGTTTTTTTTTTTTCTCGGCGGGGTCGGATGTCTAGCGCGTCGTACTACTACTCGCCGCTTACGAATTCTTTTTTTGGACCATGCGGGGCGCGATCGTTGACTCAGGGTTGGATCCACCGTTGCGCTATTACTTCCCTCGGCTCCTATGGCGGACTCTCATGCGCCTTCTTGGACTGAATTCGCCATGCGCTCGAGGGTGCGAGGATACCTGGGCGGAGACTTTTTCACGCAAGGGAATCATTTGGTTCTGCATCAAGAATCACGCCCTGGCGAGGAGGACTTATGGTGCGTGGCTTGCGCGGATGGGCATCGAAGTTGGAGGGAAGATGAGGCGTTTGGACGAGTCAAGTGGCGAGCTGGCTCAGTGGAAAGATAGCCTTGGTGAGCATTTCAGACAGAGATAGCTGATGTATCGCATGACGCAGAGTGAACGCATGACGGTATTATGGGGGAACACCATGGTGCACAGCTGTACGTAGGGTGAACCAGAGCACGCTGCAGTTGTGGAGGTGGGGATGACGTTGACTTGCGATGAAACCAAAGTTGACGTTGGTTGCCATGGAGTCCGAGTTTATACTAGTGCCGTGTCTAACCCGAAAGAAACAATCGGTATCATAATTGGATACTTACATAGCAACTTATTATTATTAAAATTGCGTAACATTTTGATACAGGTGATATTGAATATTAAACTTGAAGTTCCCCCGCTCGATGGTAAACAAGGCAAACGCGAGGACGTTATGAAGTCGAGAGTTCCACAACAACGGGAGAAGAAAATCAAATCAAAAAATTACGATCGTGATGAATAGGTGAGGATTAATATATTTTTTTCGGTTACCGCTCAAGGAGTTCAAGTCTATCTAGCTCTTGCTATCACTTAGATCAAGCCTGAGCATGTCGAAAAGGTAGTATACATGCGATCCATGCCAATCTGATCGTTGAAACATTGTCACATTGTCAGTGTGGTGTTGAAGCGATCACCGATGCACGACAATTTTACGACAATGTACATGACGTTTCCGTAACGTTTCCCGCTTCCGATGTACCGGTTCAAGCTAACGTTAAATGAACCCTCTCGTAACCCCCGGAGTCGTATGAAATAAATGACCTGGCCTCTCCTTGATGCTAGCGTCCTTGCTATCCCCGTCTCCTTCGTACGCTCGCCCGCAGCTACTGGAAACTCGACTGAGTGTTTCCACAGCTGGGAATCGGTGGGATATCCGTGCGACATGGCGTCCCCGGCGGGTGTTTCGTACGTGTTGTCTAGCATATCTCTTGGAACGTGTTGGTTGAGACGTGATTGGGATCATACTATTTGGCTTCGCAGGTTGGGACCTATGCTCATAGGGTTCGTGCTGGACGCCATGTTGTATGGTGCGTTAGTAACTCAATCGCTTGTCTATTTTTCGTGCTACAAGAGGTACGCCCTATTCGCTGCTAGGCTGGCCGCGTCTGACATGGTGGTTTCCACTGTAGCGACGGACGGTGGCTGAAGTTCTTCGTGCGATCTATTTTTTTTACCAATTCACCCACACTCAAGAGTTTGTTAGGTTGCGTTGTTGATCGCTCTGGACACCGCCAATATGGTTTTGGAGTTTCTATATATATATCAGACCCTTATCGTCCACTTTGGTGAACAAGTTGTTTGCTGCCCAGAATGCATTTCTCACCTAGCATGTAGGTGATGCGAGTGGGTTGGAGCAGGCAAATTGGCGTAAGTTGCTTTGGTTAGGATTACAAATTGCGATAATTCACCATGCATGCAGTGTTTTCAACTGGTAAAGCTATTTTTTGATATCCATGTCTGATAGGTTCGTTGACTCTCGTTGACGTCATCATCCTCCAGTTCCCGCTACGACTGTGGGTAAATAATATTGTAATATACGTGCTTGTGGTACTAAACCCCCGAACAGGGTGTCACTTCGGCTTCAGTACAGCTCTTTTTCGCTTGGCGAATCAGGGTTCTCAATCAAACCAGATTGCTGGTCACTGGAATTGCCCTCCTCGCAGTGGCCGGGCTGCGTAAGTGATACCTTTTTTTGTTTCAAACGTCTGAAGAACGTCTTCCTTCACAGTATGCGGCATCGGCACGTCTGTCGCGGTTAACATAGTACCAACATTCAAGCAGTTTCATAGATTTGAGCCCATTGTTATCATATGGCTTTCCGCATCTGCTGCAGATAATATTCTCATTGCAATTTCTCTTTTTCTTTCTCTGGTATGTCGTTCGGATTCGTTTGGTGATCGATAACGAGCTCTGTAGAGGGATTTCCGGACGGGTTTTGCTGATACTGACCATGTAATCAAGAAGATTATACGCCGTTCGACATTTACCATTACCAAACGCTTCCCAGTCTAACGCTTTCCTTGGCAGTTACACTTCATACTGGGTTGTTAACGGCGATATGGACGATCGTCAATCTTTCAGTATATATAGCCCTGGTAAGCGCTGTTCGTTCGACGGAACGCTTACAGTGCTGACATTCTCCAGACCAACGGGATGTTTGTAGGCCTCGTATTTGCTTACCGCCCTCGCTGACCTCCGCGCATCAGGCATCTTGTTTTCGTACTACCGCTAGCAAAGTTTTATTCCAATTCGTTGTTGTCTACGTTGATAGCGAGAACGCGAGATTCGGAACACACTAACTTCAACGTGGCCGATGTGTCTCGTCAGGTCGAACGTCGGGTCAGGGGTTCTTTACGCGGCACCTGATGCAACTGACTCGAATATGTTCATCGAAACAGGAGAGTTTTTTGCCGTTTCATCAGAGAGAACATGTGCGTCTATTTCGATTGTCAGTCTACTTTTGTTTTGATCTCGATCTCGATCTTTATTTTTATCTATTTTCCCCCTCGATGGCGTTTTTGGTGAATCACGCGTTATCGTCACCTATACAAAAGATTCAATCGAGGAACACGGAAATCGTTTTTGAGAAGGTTGTCCACGTGAAGAAGCTCCACGATCGAATCTCCATGTCGCGAGACGATCCAGAAAATCGATAGCGTTGTTATCCTTCTTTGTCTCGTTGTCTGTAAAGGGGGGAAGGTGTCGAAGATCAGGGGGATCGTGTGTGTATGTGGAAGGTGTGCGTACATTGTTGTATCTTTATTGACATTCGTGGGGCATCCGTTGCTGATAGACACTGTCTACGTGGATTCGTGACATTTTTTTATTTACGAGACTTGGGACCAGCTGGGAGTTGTGACTCGGACTCTCGGAGCAGGCCTGCATTGGCGATTGTATCTTCCTGCTTCCGTTTCTCGTTGGAGAGTAGTATATTATTTTTATGTATTTATTGTAAATTTGTTCCTATGGTTATATTAGACTGAGCGTTTCACAACTCGGGGGGCGCGTTGGAACGCTGTTAGGGTTTGGCATGTTGATTTTTACTTCACGTGACCATAACGCGCTCGAGGCTATTGGTGATTGTCTTCTTCAAGTTGACCCCATTACCCCACTGCGCCGGTGACGGCCTCTCCTCATTCTTGTTCCCCCCGGCGACTGAACGATGACGAACGTCTACGTCTCTGTGAGGCTACTTCTAGTGCACTGGTTTACTTTCCTCGATGCCCTACAACGGTTCATTGGGAACTATGCACCACTGCAACCGACACTCTCTCCGTCGGTCGTCATGAAATTCCTATCCATCACCGGGATCGAAGAAAACCGTACCGCATCCGTCTCACACATCGGAGTCGAGGCATACGTACCGCCGATCTATGATGACGGCTATGGTTATGGCGGTCCCGCCGACTCCCTCACGACGATACACTGGACATGTCGCGTTCCGATCATCCTTTCAGCGCCCCTTGTTATGAATCTCTCTTGTTTTGTCGACCGTCCAGACTACCACTATGATGTACATTCACATGATGTTCCCGCTGTTGTTGTAAACCCCTCGCAAGATTGCTACATATCTCCGGATACACCTGTTTGGAAACCCGCTGAGATTCCCAAGGAGGACACACCCCTAAGGTCGGACCAGGAGGACAACGCACCGTCGAGCCATATGGCCCCCTATGGGCCCCCCGAGCTCAGTTTCTGTCCAGTTCTGGTGGGCATCGCGTACATTGATTCGTTGGCGCAGCTGTATATGCTCTTGATGGTACGCACCCGGATTTTCCTTATCATTATCAAGACGCGCGTGCTCACTGCGAGATGAGATACCGTCCATTCTATATCACTGGTTCGAGGACCTGTTGGCGTACGATGCGCTCGACCCCACGGAGGTGCTTGATCAATCCTACGGGTTGCTACATACAAGTCTGTGGATAACCCTTCAGCACATCCTTCGACGCTGCGTGCGCAAGGCGGTCCTGCGTATTGGCCGGCGGCGCGTTCGAATACCAGGCGACTCGAACACCAACACGTTCGGTCGCCCATCGATCCCGCGCATCGTGGTCGAGGGCGTGGATGGGGTGGCTGTCCAAGTCCATTTCGCAGACGATCATCCTCAAGCAGGCGCCGACGTTGACGTTTCCGATAGAGTCAGCTTCGATGAGCGGGCGCTGTCGGACATGAAAGAGAATTCGGTGTCCCATGGCGAGAATGTGTCGTCATCCGACGCCGGATTCGACTTTGTCGAGGATGATGATTTGGCAGATCTCGTATCGTTACGCTCCCCCATCAGTTCCCACAGCGAGGGTTGCGTTGCGACAGAGATCGAAGCGCCGGTTACGTGGGCAGATTCTCATCAGGGAGACGAGCGAATCGGCGACGTGATACGGCGAGTCGACGTCGGACTTGGATCGCTCATGCCTGATCAAGAGTTTGCCGAGGACGACGTACGTTTGAATGGCGTAAACGACACACCAGACGGACGGCTCGAGGTTCCCCACGCTCTAGTCGGGGGCGAGGAAGATCCTTTTCACTTCGTCGAGAAAGACGTTCTGATCCTAGTACCAGACGCGCTTGGACTTGGCGCAGCGCCCAGCAATTGCAACGTCGACAAGCGGAGGGACGCGTTGGAACGGATGACCTCCCTGGGAATTATGATTAGTGACGTTTCCGAGGACAGCACGGGCAGGGCTGACGATGGAGGCGTCTCGAGTGGGGATCTAGTCTTTAGGCGATGCAGTCTCGTCAGTGATCGCTACAGTCCTGATGAACCGGAAATGCCATCAGAGACCGTGAGCGAGAGGAGCCCGTCTGTGGGATCTCAAGACACGCCTTTCCCGGGGGGAGATGTACGATTTGTCATGGATGACGACGTGAGCGGAGCCGACTGTTTAATGAAGATGGCTTTGAGCGGCCCGCGCGGTGACAAACGTATTTGTGATTGGAGCCTTGGAAGCGAACTAGGGGACAATGGCGTTGCACTGGAAGGAACCCCTGTGCAGCCTTCCGACTCCTTGGCGGACGAGAAGGATACAACATGGACAGAGCAAGCGGGTAGTTCTATGCTTTCTGAAGCAATGCTCGGCGAACAGCAAGTCGGAGATAACGACATCGTACTCGCGGAATCGGTGCCCCCCTCCTTGACGGAAAAGCCGACCGTAAATCTCCCGCTGTCGTTGGCGACGGAGTGCGACGACGTGCGAGGTATGGAAGTGGATCCCGTATTTCCGGCAGAGCTGGTGGAAGACGTCGCTACACGGTCGCCCCTTCAAATGCTTTCTCCGACTACGCCCGCCGTGGTTATTAAGACAGGCGGCTTCGTCGAAGCGAAGGAAGGACAAAGTTTGTCCTCGTTTCAGGTGTTGGGCCGTATGCAACGGGCGCTTGACTTGGTGAGGACCCTGGATGAGGCGGCGGCAACATTTGAAGCGGGGGATGTGGCTCTGCCTCGTGAAGATGGATCCTGTCCCCCGAATCCGCCGAACGAGGCCTCGAGGTCGCTTTGTCCTCCAAGGGTCGAAAATGAAATCGAGATGCGTTGTCACGACGTTCGGACGCCTGGTGTCACATTGTCAGCTCTACCCCCAATCGTCACCAATATTATTCGGAATGGTGCAATAGAGGTTCATGGAGAGAGAGAAGCACAGGCAGAGGTTTTATACGAAACTCGACACTATCCGGGTGTTCCTCGGGACGACAACCCACAAGGGGCAGAAGTCGGCATTGCTGATCCGGTGAAGACCAACACGAGCGAGCTTTCGATGGTATTTGCTCAGAAGTTGACTGGTGAACTGGACCACGTGAAGAAATGCGATGATGCTACAATACGTTGGGAGAATTCGTGTGCGACGTCAAGACCTTCTCCAAAGCGCACGTTATCGGGATCTATACATGCACCATCAGAATCTCGGCCGATATCTCAAATGCGCAACTATGTCGACGGAACCTGCGTCCTGTACGAGACACCTCACTCGGTATCTATTGAAAGATTTGAAGAGGGGAAAAACAGTATGGGTATGACCGTGACCGAGAACGCACCTGAATGCGGAGAGGACCTTGTGGCTTCGATTCACGCTCCACAAAGGGTATTAGAACTGGACGTGCAATCCACGGTGTTTCAATCGCAAAATGAAAACGACGCTACGGATTTAGTCTCGGTATCCGAAAGGAAGGTTGAAACAAAGTCGTGTTCACCGAACTGGGCAGCAATGCCAGAGGTGGTAGATGCGTTCCGCATGTTCAAACAAGCACCGAGGGCGAAATCGATACGAAAGGTTTCATCTGTTGCCGAGCATATGAACAGAGGGCCGACGTTCGGAGCAGTGGGTCGGAAAGGAGTCCCAACTCATTCATTGAACAATGCTTCTGCCATCGCCAACATGCAGAGTCGATGGATGCATGGGAGCGGTCTGCTACTGGTTCGGGAACTGGTCTCGGCAGATCCCTCCGATTTCAACCTGCGAAGCTGGTAAGCGTGAACCCGTTTCGTTGGGTAAGACAGATGTTGACGATTTTCTTTAGCACGAACCTGAGGAAGCCGAAAATGGATCGTACGAATGCAATGCCAGTGCACCAAATTTCATACCCTGGAATGCACGATATCTCTCAGTACGTGTTGCACCATGGAGCAAGTTGTCTGGATTAACGTCGATTTTCAGGTTGATGGCTGTGCGTTCGGGAGTAACCCAACGGTGCGTACATGACGGAGGACGAGTCCGTCCTGAATCCTTTCTCGTCGATTCCGATGTCTGCTGGTGTTGCGAAGAGAAGAGATAGGATCCATTCTTGGTTACTATACCTGGATGCCTCAGCGTGATTGAAGGGGGGGGTTGTCCGAAACATTGCTATCCACTCAGCGGTTTTGACCTGTATGCTGGTCGTATTTGGGTTTGTCACTTTTATTCGTATTTGTAGTTTGCTCGAACTGATTTTTGTATGGATGTATCTGTGGATAATATATGGCGTCCGTGTGTTGATTTTATTTTTGGGTCGAGAAGGCAAGTGTTGCCTCGCGTGATGAGGACTAGGGAAAGGGGTCACATGGCAAATACAGTATTTTCAGACTCCGCTTTATGGTGGATTGAGTTCACTGACCCGCTCGACGTCAAGACTCGTTTCAAGGCTCCTCTCGCCGTCCAAAACTACCGTAAGTACCGTTAATTTGACCTTCTACTTCATTATGGGGAACCGTGACGTGTTGGAATTGTTGCGGGATGCTGGATGGTTGGCTGTATGCATGGATGTCGTCGTTGATCTCCTTTGCAGCTGAAAGCATCGGTGCGACCCTCCCTCCCTCCCTTGTTCCAAGTGTAAATCTACCTCGCAGGTCTGTTCTGCCTGTCCTGTTCAAATCTAACTTGCTGGAACTGACAGACTCACTTAAGCTTCCATCAAGATGCTCATTTCCAAGCAGAACCGACGCATCATTTACGAGAACCTCTTCAAGGGTGCGTGATTCGTCGCCTATTTCCGTTGGTCTGCTGTACTGACTTTGTTCTCTTTCTCCCCACCGTACATCATCTCGGCGTTCACACGACTCTCCCAAATGCCCCTGCGCACGCACGCACTCCGAAATCGAACGGGACGACGACTATATGCTCCGATACACAACAGAGGGCGTTCTCGTCGCCAAAAAAGACTTCAACGCACCGAAGCATGAAGACCTGGATGTGCCCAACCTGGAAGTCATCAAGGCAATGCAGAGCCTGACCTCCAGGGGCCTTGTCAAGACCCAGTTTTCATGGCAGTGGTACTATTACGTGCTCACCCCCGAAGGTGTCGAGTACCTCCGGCAATGGTACGTCGTTGAATTCGTCATGGCTGGTGGTGGTGCTTGCTCACCATGATTGTTTTGTCACTTGATACTAGGTTGCACCTTCCCAACGAGATCGTCCCCGCCACCCACAAGCGTGCGGCTCGTCCCCCGCGCCCGGCTGCCGTTCGCCCTGGTGCTGGCGAAGGCGGCGCCCCCCGCCCACCTCGCGGCGACCAGGAAGGCTACCGGAGAAAGGAGGGTGGTGCGCCTGGCGACTACAGGCCGTCCTTTGCCGGTGTTGGCCGGGGTGGCCCTTGAAAGACGAAATTCACAGCACCATGATGGGGGCCTTCGATGTACCTCGTTTCTTTTACCTACCCGAAAAACACGCGTGTATGAGCATGTCGCTTACCGTCTACTATGTGCTATCTTTCATACTGTCACGCTAGTTGGCACGGGGAATAACAGTGGGCCGTTACTACTGACTAAAATATTCAACTGCGTTATATTGCGGACAGCGCCCTTGCCCCATTCTGCTTCAAACGTCTCCGTGCGCGTGCTCCAATGATCTGTGTTGAAAAAGAGCTAGACAACGCGATCGTAGGTCGGGAACTCGAACTCCCTACAAAAGAGAGTAAAACGAACATGGTCTTGCTGCAGTCCGTCGAACCGCTAACTTTGGCCTGCACAATCACTAGCTTGTCGAGTAAACCGAGTACCCCAAGGTCGTCCAACAACGGCTTCGCTTGATGGGCATTGAGATCTAACCTACCTTCGACGTAGCATCCCAGGATGGGCGTGGCCGGCAATAGGTTGATATTTCTTGACAAGTCAATGCCATGCGAAGGATAATGCTTAAGTTGTGACAAGAGGCGTGCGTTCGGCGAAAGCCGAACACGACGTCCCACTTTGCATCGCCCGAAAGCGGTAAGGGGGGTGGTGGGTTCAGCCACTTTGGCGAAAACGCAGACTTTCTCCTGAGAGCTTGCATAGGAGACCAATACCACCTCAAAATATCTTGATGTAATATCAAAAGTCGCGTAAAAATATTTGCATTATCTTCCTAGCTAGTTAAATTTGTATGTCTTCTGTCAAACATGCTTGTTAAAGACCTCCCAGACGATTCAATACATCCTACCACATTATGAAATTGATTGGGCAGATCTCGATCTCGTGAGTGTGATATCATTGACAGAGTAGTACCTCGAGCGGCATACAGTACACACCATCACTCCTTCAAACCACACCATCCTTTGTTCTTATACGCGATAACACATCTTGATCAACATGGAGAACAATCATCTCGCCTCAGGTTTTCACTACGATACACAGCTCCATTCACAGAATCAATTCGAAGACTCCAAACAAGTCTCAACAGTTCCTCGAACACAAGATTTGATAGATTGATAGATTGGTATTCCGAATTACGACTTTGATGACGACTACCGCTTCGAGTACACACCGAATATCACGCATACATCCACCACTCTGTATCCATATGAAACATTAATCAAGTCGAAGACATCCCGGGCCTGGGCCCTGTGAAAGTGAGTTCGAAAATTACGCTTTACAATTACACGGAATGAAGCTCATATTTTACAGCTATGCTTATATGTCTTGAAGGTGCAGAACAGCTTGGTA
>JBBPPG010000194.1:0-38309 GCA_038091855.1 Leccinellum luteum | reverse complement strand
GAACAGATGCGGTCCAACCCTCGACTAAGATTCATTTGAGCGTGGGTGTGCATCCTTTGAGCATACATTGTGGGAACTTACAGCGAACATCAGCGAGAATCTGGCTATGCTACGCTTGCCGTCACATTTCCCACGTGGTTGTGTTGCTGCTCGTCAGAGACGAAAGAAGAATGATACTGTAGGTATTCTATGCGACGTCTTTATTCAATCATGTTCCGAGTGTGTCTTGTACTTGAGCTTTGTTGTGTCAACTCAGGTGCTGCAGGGGCCGTCCGCGATTGTGTTCTCCAGGACTCTCGCTCGATTGCACAGAGGAACGTCTCCAAGGAGAAACATTGACAAATGGCAAATTTGGAGATGATCACTGCACACAGAACGGTCTACATCGATCAGTCATCACTAACGTCTGTGATATGTATGTACATTATCCTGCTCGTCCGGCGTGCCTTGTGCTTGAGCACGGAGCTTGAGGACCTGGAGGACGCGCCGCTGACGAAGATCGGAAACGTGACAACGATGAGTGAGTTAACGCATGTGGTCTCCAGTCTTTGGATGAACACTGCCAATGTAATACGACTTTTTTTTTTTTTTTCGATTCCACGCCTCACGCGCAGTTCGTCTAGTCTACTCGATGAAACGGAGAAGAAAATCACGCTTTCCAACGGGCGACGCTTTCGGATGCGCACCGCTTGGGTCGTCGCGAAGCAAGATCGGAGCAAACATGCTCGCTGGTTCGCGTGTTGTCAACGCATGCCAACGACGAAGACACAGAGAGAAAACGCGTACCCAATCCCTGAGCCCTCTTGGAACTGCCTTCCTTCGATCCGCCGTGCTGGGCAATGTAATGCAGAAACGCCGTCAGAGAGATCCACACCTTGACCACGACGTCAGTACGCGATCTCAAACAAGAAGGGGAAGGGGCCCACGTACATTGATGCTCTCGTGCGGAAACGCATTGAGCACCTCAAACGCCTCGTCCTTGTCCCTCGCCTCCAGACACTCCGCGTGCAGACGAGCAGGAATGACAGGCTCGATCAACGAATCGAGCAATGCGACGAGCGTGCTGGCAAACGCCGCAATGAGGGCACGGTTGTCCCCATCAGGACCCTCCCGCGGGAATTCCTCGCCCGTATCGAGACACTACGCCAACGATCACTCCATCATTGGATGCCAACGTTGCCCACAGTATGACGAGAGCGACCCACCTCTCGGATGACGTGACACTGTTCTTCTTGTGAAGGATGCTCGAACGGTGCATCCTGAACGCATCGGATGAGTGGTATGTTCATCATGCACCGATCATGAACAGCACCACTGATGTACGTACAGTGGCAGTTGCATGAGCCATCATCCAATTTATGACCCTCATGATCTCTCTTGGCGCGTTAATGGCTTGTTCGGCGGGCATCAAGTCCTCGGGTGACGCGAGTTTCCTGATCGGCCCGGCCAATCGGGTTAGTCTCTCGAGCGTGTTTGCAAAACACGTGTATTCTGAATGGACGCAACGCATTCAAATCAACCACTATCCGTGATCCGAAATAGAAGGGAAAGGGTGGAAAAGAGCATACAAAAGAACATACGATATTCTCCGGAGACGGCAATGAAATCATCTTTGCCGAGTGCAGTATGTAGGACCAGCGTATAGTCAAGCATCGGAGGACCTTGATTCAGCTTCGCCGCCGAGTTGTCATCCACGTAAACAGATAAGGAAATGATCGTGGTTTCCTGAGATCGCAATAGTCCCTAGGTAAGACAAAGCATGTGTAGCGTATCTGCGCTTGGACTAGATTGAAAGACGCACCGCTTTAGGTTCGACGCGAAGCCAAGAAGGTGCTGTATGATGTCAATTCAATTCAGTACAGTTCTCAGGGATGGCATGAGGCTTCGAGAAGGTGCTCACAAACAGGGCTTGGATCGGCACTAGTAGCCACGAAGCGGAACACACATGGAATCTATCCAGTTCAAGTTCCGAGGTCCAGCATGTTGAATGATCAGTATGCAAGCGACTTACCTCGCCATCGTTTCGTAGCACCACCTCGCGGTGAATGACTTGTTTGTACCTTGCCGTTATCGCCAACGTTTTCATAGATGGCTTATGCGATGGAATTTGAACTTACTTGATAGTTCCAAACTCTATTGAAGTTGGTTGGATCTTGATCTTTGGCCGTTGCTTAGAATCCTCGAAGCCAACCAGTTCGCGATGCAGCGCCGACACAGCATCTTCGTACTTCGACTGATCGATAAGAACCAACTGGAGTACGATAGAAAACAGCCAGGTTTGATAAGCACCCAAGAGCCAGACTACGGGACACGCACCGAGATATCAAAGTCAGCAGAGACGGGCTGATGATCACTCATCGTGATTTCCGGATGACTCTTGTACGTCACCTGCGCCGCCCTCACGTCAGGGTGTGCCATGTATAGAATGCGATCCGTCCAGGCGGGTTTGCGCCTGGTCTACACGTTGAGACCCTTTCTAACAAACACGTGTCTTGCGGAAATACACACTTTACGTCGTATCCCAAACGATCCTTCGACAAACCCGGGGTTAAGCGGTACGTTCTGTGATGTACAATCAAGCGTCAGCGTACCACGGAGCAGATTGTAAGATTGCATACGGAATATGGGTAATGAGATGTTCTGTGAAACCTAGAAAGGCCTTGTTGCTCCGTATGGCAGCCCTAAGTTGGTCATAGTAAAGTAGAGTCTGTATGGTGTCTATGCCTGACGCATGCGCGAACAGTAATTTCCTGATATCTCCATCGTCTAAGTCTAATCGGTAATTGAGATCTCAATCAAAAGGTAAGGCTCATTCTCTGTTATGTGAAAAGACGCTTTACCTCCCTGAAGCGAGATAAACTGTTAGGGTCAAAGTTCCGTTCCACTGAAAGGCGAACACACCATCCAGAATAGCACGTCAGTCTGGTAAATGCTATAGGTATCGTCTTCCAAGAACGAATCTGGGGAATAATCCTCATTCAATACATTCGGAGAGAACGCGAGGCGGCTGCTCAGTTCCTGGAAATCGTAATTCCGCCTTTCTACCATCTCGTCCGACGCCGCAAGATGTGCATTTACGAACGTCAAAACAGTCGAGCGATAGGATATTATTGGGGAACCTAATGATATCGATGGGGTGAACTTGAGCCTGACAGCTGTCGCACCCTTGTTACCCTGTAGACTGGTGCGTGAGTACGTTGAACGTCGAGAAATAGGCATTGTCAAATACCATAAATCCCATGATTCCTGAACCAGCGTCACACGACCGGACGTCAGTGAAACAGTGGGCAATATCTTTCTTTACGATAACTATCAGTAGCATTCCGACAAGTTGTCTTGAAGTGAGCTAGCGGTGGCGATCAACTTTGATCTGACCACGTTGATCAGAACATACCTTTTCGTACAGTTCGCGCTTCTCTCCAAGACCCGCAAAAATGGCAGTCAACCACTCGTCCTCTTTCAGCGTAGTTGTTGTATATAACAATGCTTCAGTCGATAGATCCAACTCCTGAAATCCCAGGACCAGTATATCCGGATCCTCGAGACTCTGCCGGTCAGTTGCGCCAGCCAATGGGTTGCTTTCGTGCGGATCCACTACAAGCACTACGGGTTGAAAGAAGGCAACAGAACTTCAACGTAAACGGACCTTGCTGAAGTAGATCCGAGGAGACTTCAAATGGCGAAAGTTTCAATGGGGAAATCCAACCGGGCTTCCCTTGTTGCTCGTATTCCGAACTACGCAACCATAGATAGAGATCTTGGGAGGGAGACTTGCCATTGACATTGAAAGTTCCTGTTCGTATTCTGCAGAGTGGCAAATGAGTCTGTCGGAAAATTCCCGAGGAGAAAGACACACTTCAAGTGATTTACGTTAGAAGTCGAGGCTTCCTTTGCAGCAGTTTGTTCGATATATTCACGCCGTACAATCGAAACGTCCGAAATATCGTCGCCAGGAACGCCAGCGACGGCCGCAGACAAACGCGAAAGCAAGGGTTGATTGCGGATGCGCAGATCAGGGCGACGAGACAAGGGGTCCCGAAAGTAGGTCTTGACCCAGCCGAAATCAGTGATGACTGGACGTGTTGAAGCTTGAAAAAGGGTAGCGTCAGAGCTCGCAACAGTGAGTCGTGTTTGAGCACACGCGTACTCTCGATCTCCTTCAAACGACGAAACTCTGCGGTCAGCGTTTGCAGCTTTTGGGTGTTGCGAGTGCGGACGGCGAATGTGAGCGGCGCGGTGTCTTGGGGGTCACGCCTGATGGTCAGAAGCCAAGCTCAGGCGACCATAGGTGAGATGGGAGGGACGGAAGCCTGATAGCAGGCTAGAACATACCGGACCATGACTCTGTTGGCGCACCCGGATCACTCTCTTCGGAGGGGGAATCGACTGCATCGGTTTGTGCGACTGACAGAGCGAGGTGGTCGGTGATCGGCAGCGCCTCGACGACCCTTACTACGCCATCGGTTGTGATTACGTTCAAGAAGAGTAAGCTTGAAGGGGATAAGCGCTTATCTCGTGAAGGGTAATTCAGACGCGCACATTCCCACTCCTCTGTCCTGCGGAGCTGGCCGATGAACGATGAGAGCAATCAATTTACGACGTCTCTGAGAAGATGATTGTATGTGACGTGGTTTTGTAGATGGTGAATGTACGTTCAAGAGACACTCTAAACTCTCCGATGGGCGAAGGAGAGAACGGACGAGTTCTGTGGCGGTAGGCATCGAAGAAGGTAATAATTCCCACGTTTCCCCGCATCGACGTGAAATGTCGGAAGAACTTGTCACGGGGCCTCGACGTACGAGGGATATAAAGTGCCCTTCCATCGCCCAACCTTTCTCCTCATTCATCAACCACTCGCACACTTATGACCCGTACCGCCCGCTCCACAAACCCTCGCGCCCTCATCAGGGACCGCTCCGAGTCAAAGTCAGGCCTCGACAAGTCCTTCCGTAAGGGTGGCAGTGGCCAGCATAACTGGGGCAGCATCGCCGACGAGGGCTACCTCGAGGCAGCCGCACTCGAAGACGAACAGCAAGATTCTGCCGTAGAATCAGACACCAGGGATTCACGTGCGTTCATCATGCAGTACCTCGATTATATATATCTCCCACTCACGCGGTCACCCGCCTGGTAGTCGACAAGGATCCATCTGAGAGACGATCCAACTCCTTCACTGAAGAGGAGAAGCGCTCCGCGAGAAAATTCAGGAAGACCGTTCTTAAGGGCCAAGGTTATAGCTTTCTGTTCACACATTGCTGCTTGCTTACCGCCTTTGTAGACATTGACCTGTCTGCCATCGCCCGCACATCGGCTGCCGTATCTACCTCCCCAATTGCACGCGTCCCAGTTGACACTATGGTGTAAAAGTGCGTAAACCACAGCTCCTTACTACACATATGTTTATTATGTTTATCCCCGCATCGCAGTCCTCACCATCAAACCGGGTTGAGTCACATCTCCTGAATCCCGATGTACAGTATTCTGCGTCGATGAAGCTGTATTTGTATTTCCGACTCGAACCCCCATATCATTTGAACCCCTTGTGATCATTAATCTCACTGTGTAATAGCAAAAAAAAATGTTACTATCTAATGAGCTAAAGGCCTTTGAGCCACTGCTAAAGCCACCTGAACAGCGCGCATGGACCTTTAAATAAGAAGACGCGCGTGACCGCGATATCGAGGTCACGATGCTCACCTGGTCTTGGTGTGGGAAGCCTTGATGGTATCTAATCATCGTCGATCGCACAGGCGCTGCCACAAGTTGCAGGCCGTACAGAGATCGGGGAACGAGAGCCGTGCACAAACATGCGAACTTCCCTGTGATACTGTATTATCTTGGCACTAAATAATCAATAGATCACTTACCCCGGTTTCAAAATTTCACCTTTGAATCACGCGTTTTCGATTCGATTCGTCCCGTCACTCGAGCATCCTTCCGGCCTCCGTAATCCGTCCCTGTCCCAGTACGGCGGCCTCGTTTTTATTATTATCAGTGATGGGTTGAGAGATTGTGCCAAATTTGCCAAAGGTCGCGGTCGTGCTAACTCTGATAACGCATCTCACTCTCAGACTCTGGAATGGCCTAGACAAATTCTCGGCAGTTGAAGACCGATCGCATCTCCACGGCCCGCAGAATTTGGCCTGAAAAGCCCAGATAGATATCTGGGTAATCGTTTAATTGAGAAATTTGACACAAACTCACCCGCTCAGTTTCTGTACATGAATGTAATTCAGGGAAGCTGGTAGGCCCAGAACGATATTGGAAAGGTAAAGCGGGGCGATTCGTGTCAGTGATCGAGTCGCCGAGTGGCAACAACAGCGTGTTCACTGTTCGTTTGAGATCTGAGTGTGGACACAGACGGCACGTCGGCACTAGTGGGCAGTTCAGGCGGAGTTTTCTGCTGCTGCACCGAAAACCGACAAGACGACATCACGAGTACCACCGTGACCTCGATATGACGACGACGAGACCAGAGTCCGTTCGCACTACCGTTCAGGTCGTTGACCGTCACCTGGCGCCGATTGAAGACACAACATGCTGAGTCAGCATCGCCTCAGTGCTCGCTCCCAGGACGGAATGGAAGTTTTCTGTCGAGTCCACAGTCGCACGAAAAAAATACAACACACTGTCGATTCTTATCTCTTATCATCATGCTTCCAGGATGTCCTCGCTACGTCGCTCCTCCGCCGACCCAGTTGGACCGTACGTGCTCATCCATATTGTTACCATTAACCCTCTGATCGATCTATCTAGTCGACTTTGCTGATCTTGCTGTCATCGACCTATCAAAGGCACGCACTCCAGAGGGACGCGCAGAGCTTGCGCCCCAGCTTCGCGATGCCTTTCGTACCCATGGCTTCGTCTATGCAATCAACCACGGATATACCCAAGCACAGGTACATCTTATCGCTTCCCCTTCCAATACCCACTCATCGCGCGGATCAGCGCGATCGGATTTTCGACATTGCAGATGTGCCCTTTACGGCTGTGCCCCCAGAAGAGATCAAGATCTACACGTCCGACAGCGATAAACTCGGCTTCTATACCGGGTACAAAGCACGCGGACTCTGGGCAAGTACATCGCCTTACCCGATTGGTCCATCTTGTTCACGAGGATTCTGAGGCAGAAGGTGAACTCGGAGAACAACATCTCCGACCAGATCGTACACTATGCAAGTGCGTATTTTGTCTCGCATACCGTTTAGCACTGGGTCGCTGAAGGAGGATAAGTCAATCGTGACGTCATGAAACGTCCTCATCCCGAGGCTCTTCGCCCCTTCTTGCCTGAACTCGATGCTTTCGCTCGCCACAACCACTTTAACATTCTCCATACCATCCTCAGGTAAATAAAAATCATGACACCAGATCAGTTTTGTCTCTACATAATCTCCTCAGGCTCATCGCACTGAGTCTCGAGCTTCCCGAAGAAACACTGGTGCAAAAACATGATTTCTATGGAAATGGTGAAACATCGGGTCAGTCCTTCTCGGCGTTCACTCACGGAGCTCAGCAACTCAGTGTAGTATAGTCAGATTCATGAAATAGTACGTGCCTGCAATGATGCTCCTTCATCTCATCTCTAACGTTATTTGGTCGCCAGTTACAGGCGCACGGAAGAGGAAGAGGAACTATCAAAGAACGTTTGGCTCAAGGGCCATACAGGTACGCCGTATCGGCAGCACTGAAAAAAACGTATTAGAGCCTATATCTCCCTAGACATTGGTAGCATCACCATTCTCTGGAGCCAACCCGTGGGTGGCCTACAGATCCTCTCCCCAGATGGCAAATGGCGCTGGGTCCGGCACATCGAGAATGCGTTGGTGTGTCCTCATCCCTTCCCATGGTATCGTGACATCTGACATACAATACAACACAGGTCATTAACACTGGGGACATGATGGAATTTTTCACTGGTGGTTTCTACAAACCCACCATCCATCGTGTCATTCAACCACCCCCTGACCAAAGTGCCTACGATAGGCTCGGTACATTCTACTTCGCCATGCCTGATAACGACGTGCCACTCGTTCCTCTCGTACACAGCCCGGTGCTACAGCGCGTGGGCATCGAGCGACTGTGTCCTGAAGAGGAAGCACCGCTTTCGGAAACGTGGAGGAAGGAAAGGACCGTATCGTACGGGCGTGTGGCACTAAAGAAAGGGTCAGAGAAGAATACCGAGGAAGAACTCATTGGGGGTATCGTCGTGAAGCACTACAATTAGGTGCGCATCCCTGGGTGAATTAGCTGACGGACTAGCGACCAGACCCTAGCCCCTGGTTGTTGTTTCCTACAGCAAAGTTTTAAATCAATGTGCAGGTGTTTCTGGACGTTTTATTTTCGTTACTTCGGCGTGCGGGATTGTTAATATCCACAGCTGATAGTGCGCTACGTGGTATCTATGTTTTATCAATCAGATCTGAGTGTTTTGAATGAGGTGAAACATCCGCACTACACACTTTGGTTCATCACCCCAATTTCGTCCGATCAACGCTCGACGTTCGACCGCCTCCCTAGGAGCTTCTATGCACAGGATCACACAGGCCTCAAACACCGGGGTAGGCGTTTCGCTTTCAGAGCCGGTGCTACTTCCACGGCTTGCCCAAGGACGGAACGATTGCGATGAAAGCTGGTCATCCGTCATGAACCAACTTGCCAGGGGCATGTTCGGGCACCACGATGAGTAATCTGGATCATCAAAGGCATGGCACATAGCAACGAGATTCAAGTTGTCGAACCAGTTCTCAATCTAGTTCAAAGATATGCTACTTTCAAAAAGTTTCAGCTATCTTCAAACATGACGTATGATATGATTTTGGCGGATGGAAGAAGTAAGACAACAAAAGAGACCTTCCTTGATAAGGTGGTGAACATGCTGTTGAGTTTTTAGCTTTTTACGTCGAATCCGATACCAATAGCAAATTGGGTTAGGTTGTTTGAAACACAAAGCAACCTGGACTAGTCCGACCTGAGCCTGACAGCGATCGGTCGCGGAAATTATCAAGATTGTTCCGTCGCGCCATCATCGTGTCATAACATCTATATAGCTATGGGACCTAGTTGAAATGCGGCGTAGATACTTACTAGCTTGATTTAGACCACCTCGCCTCGAGTGTCTCTTTTAGCCAAGTAACGGCATGTGGCGGGACACCGGGAACCTTGGTACTCGCTGTCAGTCTTCAATAGGTCCAATTTCAAAGAGGTAACGGACGACTGTGGAGATGATCACACTGACATGATTTTCCAGGATCGCTTACCAAATTAGGTAGTTGGCGCGGAAGGGCATCGATCGAGCCTGAAGGCATGAAAGGTCTGACCATGGACAGACACGGACCACGGCGATCTCTCGCAGTCATCAACTGCACCAGATTTCCGGGACACGGCGATTTTGCCACTGTCACGTCTCCATGAAAATCATCCGATCGGACACCAAGAACCGTTTCGGGGACACGTCCAAGTCTCGATCCGGCTCGATTGACGAAACACGCAGACGTCCCTCCCCCATGGTACTTGGACGGATTGAACGGTTTCAATGGTTCCAGATCAGGAGGCATTGGACTGCAGTTTCAGCGCCGCATGAGGAAGCCGACAGAGAGAGATATCATTTGAATAATATCGCCTCGACTATAGCAATGACCGAAAAACCAATTGATCCGGCCCGATTCTTAAAAAATCACAACGAGATGGGAGAGCAGCAAAGGACGAGTTTTCCGCCCTTCGATGCGAGGATATACATCAGCACACGTGCGTGCGCACGGGAGGTACGAGGCATTGGACCCACCATAGTGTTTCCGAAGCAGCAAGCCGGCTGCTGAAAGCATTGATTCCCAGCAATGCGGAGAGCAGAGTGACCACACTGGAACTAGACTCAAAAAGAAAAAAAAGGTCCAGTCAGTGTTGGACCCAGGTCGCTCATATCAATGAAGAATGTCTCACGGATTGAACCGAATTTCAGCATTGAATGTAGCTTCTAAGAATCGCACTCGCTATCAACCCTGTTGAGCCGTGATAGCGTTCGGAACAGCGGCAACGGCGCCAGAGATAACAACGGTGGCGGGACGAATGTACATGTTGATTTGGGTGAAGCCACCTCTGAGATCTAATTCACGACCGACTCCTCGCTCTCCCGCACTAGATGCCGACAAGTTGACTGGAAAGTGGGGATGGAACGTACGATCAAGGTGAAAAAAAGTATTTCATTGCCGTCCAGCTATGTTGTAACAGGAACACATCTTCGTCTGGATGATGAATACTCGAGTACAGCCCGTGCGAAACGGGGGGAAGCACGAACGCAATCAAAGATTATCAACGTAAACTAGTGGATGCCAATGCGAATCTTATCAGATTGAAACATGATGCGTGATGGCGGAAATGAAAGACTGACCCTGATTGCCCTGTTATGTGAACAGAGACGTTTAGGAGAGGCACCAGGATGACACAGGCAGGGACCTCGTCTTGATGCTCCGGGTCGTTATAGCATACTTGGCATCCACCTGAGAAACGAGGTCTATGCGTGGTCTGGACAGAAATAATCGAGGATCATAAACCAACACCCCTTCACTATCTGATCCGTGCAATCCGCCGCATCAGCAATTAATTACCATGGCTACCCCATGACTTGATGCTGGCGCCCAGCGAGTCTTAAAAGCAAGGTACAAAAAGGGGAAGTACTAGTGGCGTAAATGAAGAAGGTTCCTTGGCTGCCAACCTATCAACTTGCCATCCGTTCGACAGTGTCATGACTTCGGTGCTCGATGTATTACACCCCCTGGAACCTTTCTGGAATGGAAAGGGAATGTTGTACATAGATCCCGGGAAAAAGCATTTGTTCAAGGCAACGCATGACGAGACGCCATTGAGGTAAATTATGTCCAGTACATCATTCCTGGGTCTTAGTTACTAATGCGTGCCAACTGAAGGAGAGATACTAGCGGTGTTATGGCATGATTGCCTCATCTTTGGGGCGCCCGAAAGTTCCACAACCAGGGATGATATCAGCAGAGAACTCTGTGTCCTGACGCCTCGTGCGAGGATCGCCTACCTCAGATGAATTTCAAAGATGGGGACGCGTGATCACTGGAACCAATAGCGGAATTTTCTTTCTTTCCAAAATAAGTAGCCTGATTCATTGTACAACGACTGACCTGGTTCTGCAGAATATTCCAAGGCAGCCGCATCTGGTTGTCCAGATCGAAGGAAAATGTTCTTCGCGCCGAGGGGCGGTGAGCTGGCAGGACCTGATGCTGGCAGCATGATTATGGCATGTGGCCTAATTAGAGAGTTCGTTCACCACGAGCGGGAACCACCTGGAGCATCTTGTAGTCTGATGATATTACAGAACTGGTCTCAGGGTCTGCCAGAGAATTTTCTCTATCCAGTCATGGATAAAGACCCACGATTGGCCGATATTTGTTATCGGCGGAAGCCAGCGTGAGGAGGAAGATCGGTCGAGTTATAAGGTCATGATGGTACCTTGTAACAAAATGAGTGGGCATTGAGTGGGCATTAAAAAGTTGCCACAAGAAATACATTGCTGATCCGATTGCCAAGGAACCGTAACTGCACTGGCCTTCAACGAATCAAGCTTCAATATTCAATCATCGATGTGGATAGCTACACTTGAAATGAGTCTTCCAAGCCTTGTTCTGAGCCGTCAGTGGAGTGATTAACAATTACTGTTTCATGAAGATCAACAGTATTCGCACACCCGAACGTTGAACCTTGCGCCTCATGCATGGCGGCAGTCTGCCTTACCCACTGCACAAGCAGTCCACCAGCCCCAAATCAACCAGTGTTCACTTCCAACGATTTTGATCGAAAAAAAAGAGGGCTGAAAAACTAACACACCACGATCACCATCAAGGCGGGTATAGATCCGAAGAAAACAATAACCCCGTGGAAGTGGTCGTTATTCGTGAGTCGTGGGAATCTTCGGAGGCAAGTTGATATCTCGGCAACACTTGGAGAACGTCTTCTGCGCTCACCTACCTAGGTTATCGAGGACGACACCAGATGTTCCACACAACAGGGGCACATGTTCAGTGTGTTCAGGTGCCATCTCCAGGTACTCCGAGTCGCCCTGTTCTACGAAGAAAGACAATTCATCATTGATCATGAGCGCGTGATAGGGTTTGAATCATGTCTCAATTAATTTCGCACTGGTCTACCCCTGTCGACTTCAAACTTGGATGGCATCATCAGCTGATGCATTAGGTTAGACGGCGAGGATCATCATAGGGCATGGAGATACTTACGACAAGTACCGATTCGGTTGGTAAATTCGCCGACAGGGCAGCAAATTATTTTCCTCGGTATCCAGAGTAATGGAATTCAGTCGTCGTCGTCGGAAGTTCAACCCTACGCAATGCAGAAAACACGCTTGTATTTCACTTAGTACAAACTTAGCACCACCATACAAAAAATACGATCTACATCACAAACGCCCAGGTCCTATTCATACAAATTTAGAGAAGTTACAAAATGGTGACGGGAGAGCAGCCAATGGAGACGAGACCTCCCTGCACGACCATACAAGTGCATGTTAGAAAACGTACATGCACACAAAAGGGACGCCATGGACTCACAAAGTTGTTTCCAGTGCAGCAGATAGGCTTCTGATCACAGCTGCTGCCGGTACCAGCGACCGAGAGGCAGGAAAATCCAATCTGGCCAGTGATACCGGTCAAGCCCAACAGGCCAAGGAGGCCCGACTCGAAGGCCCCGAGGGAAGTAGCCTAAAAGCATAAAAAATACACAGCTCAGCACCAAGTACTGTTGTCGGTGACGACTCTCTCACGTCTTGGACCGAGTTGCAACACTGAACGGAGCCCGTATTGCACTGGTAAGTGGTAGCGGCGACAGCGCCAGCGAGGGCAAAAACGGAGAGAAGAGCAGTAGAGGGACGGATGTACATGTTGAAGCGGGTTGGTTTGTTAGGATTTGTTCGAGAGAGTTGGTGTGTATGGCTGATGAGGGAAATGGGATTCATGACTCGCCTTTTATACATGGGCTCGCTTCCAGCGCTTCAAGATGCCAACACCCTGCTAGAAAGGGGTGAGATGGCATGTGCGGTGATGATGGTCAGATAAAGTTCCTTGCTTTCGTTGCCATCAAGCTATAGTGTAAAGGGATCACGCAAACTGACCACTTTCGTCCAATCCTTGGGTACAGCCCACACGGAACCAGGGGAAAGGGGTAAATATGAAAGGGGCCCAGAAACATGGAACTTGCAAGCAAGGGCCATCCGTCTATGGGGACCGTTACTGGTCAATATCGATCACATCATCACAGAAAACGGACATCGCAGACTAGGTCTGAGTGCCCTGTTAAGTAAACAGAGATGTTAGAGGAAGGTACAGGGCGATAGAGGGTGAATTAGGGCAGGAACAACTTTGATAGAGATCATGAACTTGCTCGGCGCCTTGCTACTCCGGGTCACCATAACATGCCTAGAATCCGATTGAGAAGAAGGTCGGAGTGTTACGTTGGATCGAAAGAAATGAAGACACTATACCAATTTCTCTGTCTGATTCGTGCTAGTAGTACGCAGCGGATCAGCAATAATGATATGTAATTTGGCGTAAGTTACAAAAAGGGAAGTAGTTGTACGTTATGATGTTTCCTCTTTGCCAACTCATCGACATCACCTTTTAATTGGACGGTATAGACTCCGAGGCTTGAATACGTTCGGGGACATGGTCTAAATCAAGGTGCGGGAAAATCTGCCTCTCCAAGGCGATACATGACAAGGTGTCCTTGGGTGACGTCGAGTACATCGACACTGGGGTCACGAGATGTGTCACATTGAAGGATGAGACAGACAAAGCGGTCATTAACTCATCCTGTGAAGCGCCCGAAAGGTTGGTTAAGGATATCTTTCCAGGGATCGTGTCTGCTGGGAACTGGTTGTCCTGATGCCACGCAGCAGACTCGCACATACCATGCCAAGAGCCGAGAGATAAACATCTTCCAATAGATGTATGGCTGCCGGAATCGGCAACGGCGTTTCCCAAAGTAGAATGAAGGAACAGGAGGGATGGTACGACCCCTCCCTGATATACAAGCCCCAACACTACCGAAAGTACCATGTTCATTGTCAATCACAGTGGCCTGGACTACCAAATCGAATGACTCAAAAGAATTTTCCTGGACGATGTAACGTTGCGGTGGCTGCCAGCACGATAATGGGGAGGATCAGCGGGATCAGAAACCTGGGTTCCTGATGGGGTTGAACTGATAAAACCGAAAATGACAATATGACAACAGTGAGTTGAAAGGGTGACTGAGAATAAGGAGACAAACTTTGTCGAAGGATATCTGTGTCACTAGAATGTACTCTCTGGATGCGTGGGTGGTCTCACATATTTAACACTGCGCCAGGTAAACCATACGAGAAGCGGCCGAAGCAACATAGGTAAATCAACACCGACATGCAACTACCTCAGGTATATGCCGTGATCAGCGAGGTTCTCGGTCGAAAGATTATACTTGACAGAATTGTAGGGAGTGATGACTAGGTTGAAAAAGCCGCCACGGAAATATAATGTATTGGACGCAACTCTCAATACGGAGGCTACCAGCGCAGCCGTGCAAGACGGCAGTAGCAACAAACAGACAGACGAACCCGCTAGCAGAACATTTGGTGGGCAATCGGGAGGGCAAATGTAACAGAGGTTGGACGCGTAAAGGTGCCGATGACAGCGACTCGGACCGATCACTGCAAGGAAGCGGATATCGCAATTCCAAGTATTGGGAGAATGAGGATGAGGGTCACCCGCATCCTTACCACCTACCTTGAGACCATCTCATCCATTCGCGATCTGACGAAGTGGCACAAGGCAACATACAAGCAATACTGATTCGAGCAAATTTGAGAACGGTCGAACTTGGAAGGAGGCCAGTAAGAATGGGTTTAAGCGGCGAGGAGCGGGTGACGAAACGAGGTTCGAGATGCTGTAATCTGCGCTAGTATCAGCAGTCGCTCCACGAGGGAAAAGGAATAGGTGCTTCTGCGCGTTCATGTTGTGTGACCGAGATGAATGAGTGCTGGTGCGTGAGGGTGGTGCGACGTACGAGAAAAGAAAGGTTGGGCAAGAGGCTTTCCAGTCCGAAACTGAACCCGAACCTGTTGGGCGAGAGCGCGCTGTGTGGGCGGGCTGGGTACCGAACAGCGTAGCTCGTCACAACAGGTGTCAGTGACGCAACGTCGGATAAATATGGTGCGAATGTCTGGCCGTGAGGTGAGAGAGGGAGTGGCGGACAGGTGCGAAAAAGAATTTATTGAGGATACTGAATGCTAAGATAAAGAGCGACTAATGTATTGTAGGACCATGTAAATTACATAAGCATCACATCACTGATACGAAAACCTATGAATAATTCTTCAAGTCTTCACCCCCCCGAATTCGACTGTCCGACCCTCCATCACCTTAGTGTCGATGCATCTTTCATCGAAAACGTATCTCCGCAAGAGCAAGCCAGCAAGTGGTTCTCTGCGTTCGTAGCGAGCGTCTCGAGGGAGGACCCCGACTCAGTTACATCTCTCTTCCACCAATATGGCTTCTGGAGAGACATCTTAGCTCTTACCTGGGACATGCGGACTATCCGCGGCCACGTCCCCATCCAGCGCCTGCTCAGTGCCCGTTCCGCAGCGACTGACCTGCATGCGTTCCGCACCTTTGAGGACGTGATACGAGGACCAACAATCATCAAACCGCTCCCCGACCTGGTGTTCGTTCGCTTCTGCTTCGAATTCGAGACAGCGCACGGGAAGGGCATCGCTGTTGCATTCTTAGTGCCAACGTCCAACGGCACTTGGACAGCCTGGTCCCTGCTCACCCGGCTGCATGCACTCAGGCAATATCCGGAGGGGGTGCGTGATCACACTCCCAACGTGCAACAGTGCCCGATTTCTCAGATTAAGACATTGCGTTTGCATGCCCCTCCCTCGGGAGCACACCACGAGGGCTGGGAAGACCGACGCCGACGCGAGATCGACTTTGTCGAGGGGGATCCGACGGTCCTCATCATTGGTGCTGGTCACAGCGGACTCGAGATGGCAGCAAGATTGGCCTGTCTCGGCGTCCTCACACTCGTTATCGACAGAAACAAGCGGATTGGCGATAACGTGCGATCGCCGTTTCATCAGCCTAGACATGCTAAAGTAACTTGCAATTAGTGGAGGACGCGGTACAAGACGTTGCATCTTCACGACACGAAGTGTGAGTCCATGCTTGCATGCATACAGGCTCCGAGTCGAACTAACACTAGATGCAAGGGTACAATAAAATGCCGCACCTTGAGTGAGCGGAATTGATCACTCGATCGCTACTATTCCATTAACTGATCATCTTGTGGTTGGTCAGTTTTCCGTCGACCTGGCCTCTTTATTGCCCTTCCCCAAAGGTTCAGTACTTTCAATTGAACCCTTCGTATATATAATGGCTGATGACCCACAGCTTGGTGATTGGCTTGAATGCTACGCAACTGCCCTCGACCTGAATGTTTGGCTTTCTTCCTCGATCGCGAGCGTGACGTTCAGCCAAGACACGAGGACCTGGCAAGTTAACGTCAATCGGGGCGGGCAGACGAGGAGAATGACCGTCAATCATCTCGTATTTGCAACCGGCTTCGGTGGTGGGTATCCGAACATACCTAGCATCCCAGGAAAGGTGCGTCTTATTTTCGTTTCGTACCTTTCAGGGCCACACCAAAATCCCATTCAGAAGTTCTACCATGGCTCTGTTCTGCACTCCACGGAATATAGTTCTGCGGCCGACTATGAAGGAAAGAAGGTGATCGTCGTCGGTGCTGGTACTTCAGGTTTGACGTATCAGTCTTGATTGGTTTCGGAAGTGCAATCAAGTTTCTATAGGTCACGATATAGCTCATGATTTCTCTTGCTATGGATGGGATGTTACAATGTACACGTCCCTAATTCGTTCTGGAATCGCCCCTGCTAACGTTGTATCATCTGCAGGATCCAGCGTTCACCCACGTACGTGATTTCCAAGGAGGCGATGGGACGTTCTTCTGAAGGTACGATTAAGTTTGCTTGTCATCGCTGCCATTGTTTCGCCAAATCACATCCTTCTTCGTACCAGAGAGATACAACGATCACTTTCCGACCGAGTTTGCAGACGTACTCGGTGTGGCGCTACCCTTTGCAACCTTGAAATATTTTTTAAAGGCCTCCGTAACGCGTACCGCAAGCGGGATCGACAAGTGGGTTGCACCATTCCTGCAGGCTATATCGTGTCGTATGAACGACCCCGGCGAATAGGGAGCTCCTCGACAACCTGGCAACAGCTGGGTTTCAGACCTATCTTGGTCCGGATGGGGCGGGGCTCCTGCCTTTGATATTCGAAAGAGGCGGAGGATTTTACATTGGTTTGTCATGAACTAGTCCAAATCCCCATTGAGTTTTGACAATACACAATTAACTAGATACCGGTGCTAGCCGGGAGATAATTAACGGGACCATCAAAGTGAAGGGTAGTCCCTCCCTCCGGAGGTTCACGAAAGAAGGTGTCGAACTGGAGGACGGAACGGTGTTGGAAGGGGATGTTGTTATATTCGCAACAGGGTGAGCCGCCCTTTCGCTGCCTGCGCAGCTTCGCTTCTTAAACCATCATGATTGATGATAATGGCTTGTCGGTGGGTATAAAGCTTCGAAAGTTTACGTGATTCGGTAGGGGAAGTTTGTGGACCGAATGTTGCCGAGAAAGTCGGAAAGATATGGGGTTTGGATGCGGAAGGGGAAATGCAAGGTGTGTGGAGACGAACGGGCCATCCGAGGCTGTGGATCGCCATGGGTAAGTTCCTGTCTCCGAACGCGTCGTGAATCCCCTAATCACCGAGCTCGGGAATAGGCAACCTTGGCCGTTCGCGATTTCATTCGTTGCACCTCGCACTTCGTATGCCCATCCTTCTCTGTCGTGACATACTGTTGATGGTGCTTACAGAGATTAAAGCCATCGAAGAAGGCATTGTCCATGATGAAACCGTTTTTGCTGGATGAAGATCAGTGGCGATATGTCGAGGTAGCGGGTTGTGTCTGTTTGTGCTTTGCCTCCTTGCCCCACGATTGCTGTTTTTCCAGAATTTCGTAGAGCCAAATTACCGAACCATTTTGTTCCAGGGATATCAGTTTCACACATTGACTACTCGGTGGAAAATGCGGCAAGTTCCGCGGTGGTGCCAAATACACAACTGGCGGCATCCGAAAGGAGCGTCGGGTATGGCGAAACGGATGGAGGATGCAATACGGGGACCGACGATTATCGAACCCTCCCCGATCTGGTGTTCGTCCGACGTACGCTTCTGCTTCGAATTCAAGACGACACACGGGAAGGGCATCGCGATCGCGTTCTTGGTGCTGACGCCCAATAGCACCTGGACCTCACCCGGGCCCACACACTCAAAGCATACCCAGAAAAGGTGAGCGGATGCAAACCACTAGTATGTCCCTGACATCTGATTATGCCCAATTTCTCAGATCGGCGCTCTGTGCGCCCTCCCCTCGGAGGTAGACCACGAGAGTTGGGAGGACTTAACTACGTCGCCGTGAGACAGATTTTTCTGACGGGGGATCCACCATTCGCACTGGTCACAGCGAATTCGAAGTGGCGGCGAAACTACCCTGTCTGGGCGTCCTACCGAATTTACTTCTATGGAAGACTATAAAGGGAAAAAAAAGATCGTCGTTGGTGCCGGCAGTTCAGGTTTGTCGCATCACTCCAGATTAGTTTCGGAAGAATGATCAAGTTTATATATGTAGGCCATGATATAGCTGTCACCGTGGATAAGATGTTATGATGGACTCGTTACTACTTCGCGTTAGATTAGGTTTTCTTCCGCGATCGAGTCTATCATCCAGCGTTCGCCATATGCGTGATTTATAGAGAGGCGTTGGCTCTTTCTCTCGTCTCTCTCTGAGGTACGACCAAGTCCATCTATCGTCACGGACATTGTTAATCTACCCCTTACCTCACCTGCCAGTGGGATACAGAGAGGCACTATGATCACCCCCTATTGAATTTGCAGACGACCCTTTGCAACCCGACAGTGTTCGTCAAAGGTATTGGTAGCGTGTACCGCTGACGGGATGGACAAGTGAACGGCACCAATGATTTCCTCAAGGCCATATTCATCGACAGACTAGCAAAAGGTGTTTCAGCCTTACCTTGGTCCTGATTGGACAGAAAGGAGCAGACGTACCTACGCCGGTCGGACATAATATCTTACTCGTTCATCCGGGTCAATGGGGACATTGTCGACGGGGCCGTCAAAATGAAAGGCAGTCACTGCCTCCACGATATTGGCCCGTGGCTTTAGGCGACTCGGTAATGGAGATCTGTGGACCACTGGCAGACTTTACTGAGAAGGTCGGAAAAGTGTGGGATAGGGGAAATGCAAGGAGTGTGGAGACGGACGGGCCAAAATTTCGGGGCTATTATGGATCGCAGCAGGTACTAAGTTCCTCCGAGTCTCTCCGAATACGTCGTGAGTCCACTAAATTATTTCCCGGCGGGCTATTCCCTTTACTCATTACATCTCGCACATCGTGCGTTCATCCTTTGTCGTAACGTACAGCTTATGATGGTTATATATATATATAGAAGAAGGCACTGTTGACGACGATACTATCTGCACTGGATGAGCGCCGAATATATGTCTCGGTAATCGCTAGCACTTAGCTATGTACGTCAAACACCGTTTTCTAATCCCCGGACACTCGCCACGTCACTGCGTTTCTTGCTGTGTTGATGCGGCGATTCGGATCTCAGACCCGACCGGATGGCGACGCGTGCGCGTCCGTCCAGCTACTGATCGGTGACAGTGGAGAGAGATCAAGGTTCTAACGCATCATTAATAGGTTACTGTAAATAACCGCGGACTGTTCATACAGACTCATACTAGTACTGTAGCGGTAACATTTGTCCTTAGTCTTGCTACCTCCAACCTCGAGTCCCGTTGAACCGAATTACCAAGATGCATTTACTCCTTTTGCACAAGGCTAACATTTGCCGTGTGGTGGCGCATGGACGCATGGTCACTGCGCAAGCGGTGACAGCACCCGAATTTTCTGAGTCTCAGTTCCAACATATCGGATAGCAGAAGGTTAATTATACTTAAGCCCAACTTGTCCGTCGCCTGTGAACCTCACTGATCAAAGTTACCATGACTTCATTGCGCTCAGGTCGGAACGAAACACCGCCATTTTACTAACCTCAAATTGGGTTTCCTTTGATGCCTTCCTGCAGGATATAATGCTGGGTATTTGGGATTATCGATACCCATGAACATTGACCAGCTGAAAATGATCGATGAGTGCCCAACCCTCCAGTACCTCAACGTCGATGCATCTTCTATCGATGATGCATCCCCACAAGAGCAAGCCAAGAAGTGGCTCTCTGCATTCGAGACCAGCGTGTCGAACGGGGACCTAGACTCGGTCAATTCGCACTTCCACCAATCTGGCTACTGGAAGGACATTCTCGCCCTAACCTGGGACCTGAGGACAATTCACGGCCACGTCCTCATCCGGCGGATGCTGGAGGCCCGCCTCGCAGTGACTGGTCTTTCAGCGTTCCGCCTCCTCGAAGACGCGACACGAGGCCCGAAGATCATCAAACCACTTCCCGACCTTGTGTTTCTCCGATTCTGCTTCGAATTTGAGACGATACACGGCAGGGGCATGGCAGTCGCGTTTTTGGCCCCGACGCCTAATGGCACATGGAAAGCGTGGTCCTTGCTTACTCGGCTCCAGGCGCTCAAGGCATTCCCAGAGAAGGTGAGTGGACCCAGCCGTGACTATACCCGACATGAGACGATGACTACTTTCTCAGATCGGCGCCTTGCGTGCCCCCCTCACGGAAGCGAACCCCGAGGGCTGGGAGGACCGACGCCGACGGGAGATCGACTTTGTCGGTGGGGATCCGACGGTCCTTATCATTGGTGCTGGTCACAACGGACTAGAGGCGGCAGCGAGACTGACCTGTCTCGGCGTCCCTACTCTCGTTATTGACAAAAATAAGCGAGTCGGCGATAATGTACGATCACCGTTACGTCCGTGTAGACATGCTAAAGTGATTTGCGGCAGTGGAGGACGCGATACAAGACCTTACGTCTTCATGATACAGTGTGTGAGTCGATCCGCTGGATGTTTTGCATGTGTGTTTACTGACGCTGACGCAAGGGGCCAATCGAATGCCATACCTGGAGTGAGTGAAATCGAATACTTGGTCAGTCACTGATTATCTTACGCTCGATCAGCTTTCCACAGTCCTGGCCTGTCTACTTCCCTGCCTCTAAGGTCCAGTATCTTTGATTCACCCACCCGTCCGTATATATAGTGGCTGACTCGGATGATCCATAGTTTGGCGATTGGCTCGAATGCTACGCAACTGCCCTCGACTTGAATGTTTGGCTTTCCTCTTCGGTAGTGAGCGCGACGTTCAGCGACGGCACGAAGACCTGGCAAGTTGTCATCGATCGCGGCGGACAGAAGAGGACGATGACCGTCAAGCATCTCGTTTTTGCGACCGGTTTCGGTGGTGGGTATCCAAAGATGCCTAATCTCCCAGGAAAGGTATGTCCTCTTTCAACCATGTCGAGCCTTGGGGACACGTCGAAATGTTGTTTAGGAGTTGTTTCGCGGTTCTGTTCTGCACTCTACTCAATATACTTCTGTGGAAGACTATAAAGGAAAGAAGGTGATCGTTGTCGGCGCTGGCAATTCAGGTTTGACGTATCTCTCTGGATTAGTTTCGGAAACATAACCAGGTTTGCATAGGCCACGATATAGCTCATGATTTCTGTTACCATGGGTGGGATGTTACAATGTATCCGACACTCGTTCTTTCTGGATTTTCTCCCGCTAACGGGCCCATCTTCTATAGGATCCAGCGTTCACCCATATACGTAATCTCTAGGGAGGCTCTCGCTCGTCGTCTCGGAGGTACGACCAAGTCCGCATTGTTACTTACCCTTTCACTCACGTAGCATATAGACAATTACAATGATAACTTTCCTATCGAATTTGCTGACGTACTGGGCTCAGCGTTGCCCTTCGCAACCCAAAAGTATTTGTTAAAAGCGTCCGTAGCGCGGATCGCGAATGAGATCGATAAGTGAGTGGCATCATACCTGTGGTTGTCTCATTGCATGAACCTAGCAAATAGGGAACTCCTCGACAACTTAGCAACAGCTGGGTTTCAGACATATCTTGGTCCTGATGGAACGGGATCTCAGCCTTTGATATTAGGAAGGGGCGGAGGTATTTGCGTCGGTCAGTCGTGATCTGTCTCGACCCTCCTTACTTGAATTTGACAAGCTGTATGACTAGATGTTGGTTCTAGTCAGGATATAATCAAGGGGGGTATCAAAGTGAACGGTACTGCTGGCATTCGAAGATTCGTGGAAGAAGGTGTCGTGCTCGAGGATGAAACGGTGTTGCAAGGAGATGCAGTTATATTTGCGACAGGGTGAGTTGCTCTTTACTCGCTGGTATAGCTTCTTGATAATCATAATCATAACCATTCGTTCGGGGAGTGAAGCTTTGGAGATTTCCGAGAGTCGATTGCAGAAGTCTGTGGACCGGACGTCGCTGAGAAGGTCGGAACAGTGTGGGGTTTAGATGCGGAAGGGGAATTGCAAGGAATATGTAGACCGATGGGCCATCAGAGGCTGTGGGTTGCAATGGGTAAGTTCATCGTCGATTCGCTGGTTCACTGAATCCCCTAATTAGCGGGCCTGGGAACAGGCAACATCGGCCGTTCTCGGCTGGCCTCCCTGAATCTTGCGCTGCGTAAGTACATTGCCATTGGTGTGCGGTGTGTGCTACGTATGAGACTGAGGGGCTTCCAGAGATCAAAGCCATCGAAGAAGGCATTATTGATAACGTGAATCTCAAAGCTCAATGATAACGCGCTGGATACTGAAGGTACTGTTGTCAAGAGAGCAGTTCGGCACCGTTTGTCTTGTCTGTTTACCGTACCCGATTGCATGCTAGCTTCAATACTAGAGCTCCGCTACTAAAGCCAACCTGCTGAACGATAATACACAAACGTACCCCTCCTGGCAAAGGGATAGACACTGACTTGACATGTTGGGAAGTTGCCAAGTTGTTTTCTGCTTGATTGCACCATACATACCTACTTATGACGTTACAACTTGAATGAACCTAGGACCTTTGCACCAAGGCCCCAATTCTAGCATACGCCTAATTTGGGCATTTTGATGCCAGGAAGACCGAATCGGAGTGGAACTTGAGTGGAACAAAAGGTATTCGTGAGAGTAGTACTGTATGTCAACGCAATTTGCCGACCCCAATAGAACTTCAATTGAACCACATCAAGTATAAGTAATATGTGGTTCTTTGCGGGAACTCGGAAGCATCCAAAGGGTTATAGAACGCACGAACCGAAATTGGGGCCCTCAGGCAACATGCGATCGGGGTGTGAAACCGGTCGCCAGCGGCAGTTGTGGCATGACAGATCAGATCAGTCACTGCCAGTGGCTAAGTGTTGATGAACAATTCTGTGCTGGTAAGTTGTTATTAAGTTCGTGGTTGGGATCCGTTCCGCCACGGGTGAAGCCAACGATGCGTAACGTCGGAAGGCGATAAGCGGTGCGTGTAGGACGTAGCCTTTCTGCAAGGTTCACGTTAGTGATTTAGGACTGCTTCGAACGATTCTGCGCTTACCGAGTACCGTAAAGGGCACTTAATTTCCTTTTTCAGCTCGCATTCAAAAGCTCTAATTGGAGGCTTACTTGAGTGCGGAAGAGTCTGGATAACGTCGGCAACAGTGCGCTCGTTGAAGGTGCGAAGGAAGTCCGAGACGTTCAACCTGACGTACGACATGAACGTAGCATTGCTTGCAGAAAACAAATGAGTAGAAAACAAAAGCTGGCCGTCGTAGCGAACTTGTATTTGAAGAAAGCTCGGCAGACAACAAAAGTTTCTTGAGCCAGAGGGGGAAAAAAAGGTTAGCCCGGAAGTTGCAATTTTGTTTCGAAGAACAATTATGACGTAATAAAGATAACTGTCGGAGTTGAGTTCGAGCAAAAATAAATCAAAATAAGTACAGTGTTGTGACGGTTGCTGCGGTGTGTGTGGCTCGTGTCTAACCCGTCGCCTGCTCCACTCCCCGTGAGTCTGTGCCATCTCTACTGGCCTCATCTCCGTCCCGACCCTCCTTTTAACCCTAATTCTCCTCCTCCTCCTCTAAACCATGTCTGTCCTCGTACCTGCTACCTTCCCCAGCCTCTCCACCGTATTCATGGCTGCCGCCGCCTCTGTCTTGCTTCTGTTCGTCGCTCGCATTCTCTTCCTGCTCATGCGTCTCTGGGTCTGTCCCGCAATGCGTCCGGAAACACAGGAGAAAGAACTCTTCTGCTTCCTCGCATCCGCCGCCAAACCTTGGGTTACTTCTCTGCAGTGGAATACTCTCCCAGCATCCCTTCCATTCACGCTAACACTCTCGGAAAAGCCTTCCACAGTGGTCGGAAACGGTGTCGGCGTTGGCATGTCTGCAAAGTCTAGCCAAGCCCTCCCCATCACCAACTGGCACCCGCGGACGGGCCCGCGGTTTCAACCGCCTCGTGAGTACCCCACACATTTGTTTGCGTCCCACATTCGAGCGATGTGATGTTAGCACCTGCACTCTACGAAAACCCTGTACCACTTTCCATGGCAAAGATGATCATGTCGCGACACGTGAGTCCTTCTTCTTTTCTCTTGGCCTCCTTTCCGACCGTGTGCTCCCCCATGCAGACATTCCGCAGACCGAACCCCAATCGGCCTCGAAGATACTCTACGGAAAACTCTTCCCGGCCGACGTCACCACCACAGACGCCGTCCCGTCTATACCACTCGATAGCATAACCTCCTCTCCCTAATCACCTTTAGTCCAAAAGCAAACCTCATTGGGCAACGTGGGCCTGCTCCATTTGCTCGAGTTAATTTATTTGACGGACATGCATGCATACACTCTCACCTACACGTTATCAGACATCTGCACCTGCTCTAATCACACATGATCTATCGGACTATTCCATAGTTCTCCACGACCTACGATGATATCCTCGGGAAAACTTCGGAATTTCTATGCTCTCATCTTTTCTCCCCCAAGTCCGGTGTTTACCATCTGACAATGGCTCAATCGCCGTCCTTTGGACCATAGGAGGAGGGCGACCCCATGTTCTCGACTATGGAACTACAATGGACAATCTTTTTTATGTACCTAAGGAACTTTTTTTTCCTTCATCCCCTCTGCTTTGTTTTCTTTCATTGATTCATATTCGTTCATTTCTTGATTATTCTTTTTCTATTTTTGTTTTGCATTGTAGCTTCGAATCGTACAGAACTTGTTATTCCTTTTTTTAACCGGTTTACATAGTGGGTTCGCATGTGTCTAGGCGCGATTCACAGGCAATTCAAGATACGGGACATTGGGGTATTGCATCCGTCTGACAATCTGAAGATGACCGAAGAGAGCAAAAAATTGTCGCTTCCAGGCGACGCGCCAACGAAAACAATGTATGATCACAACAAAAGAGGCACCAGTTCCCAAGACGAGGAACACGGCTTTTTGTTTGGCTCGACTAGACTCGCGCAGGGCCAACAAGTTATGCCATCCCGTACTTATCATCCGCTGGAGCGAATGTACGGTTCTTCTTGGGTGACTCGCCAATCCAGCAGTCAGAGTTTCTGGCCTGCCAAGGACTCTCGGACACAGGCGCGGCGAGTGAATGTGGAGGCCGCACGATCTCAAGGACGGCCGAGTCTCGGTGGCTTGATCGGTAAGAGGCAGTCGCGTGCCGGCGGTTGGGCATTTGCAGCAGGGTAACAGGCTCCAGTCGTCCATACATCCGTTCGCTCAGGTGTGGCTCGACGCTACCCCGGACGAATGAGCGTGCGTTGAGGCTCGCGAGTACCGTGTTGCAGTATACGCTGCACAGTGGGAAATAGAGTGCCGTAAAGATGAGGTTGTCTGGGTATATGGCGAGCTACCGGCGGGATAGCACGCATGAAGAGGCGGAAAGTGAGACATACGAAGGCAACGTGGAAGAAACGTTGTCTGGACGCACCAGGATGGAAGAGAGAAACGAGAAGAGAGCGCAAGAGAGGCCAGTGTTGACCGTGATGAAAACTAACCGAAGAAGCATTCGGTCGGTGCTGAGTGATGGACACGTTGAACAACGTTTATACACCCATGGATAGGCTGAAACGGACACACTTTTCGAACCCTGTCCGCCCCATGACAAGAAGTGTACATAAAGAGATCGTGATGACGACATCGACACCTGTGGCAAAGCCGAAGCATACGAAGGCCATTTTCTGAACATCTCTCGTCAGAGTTCTGCGAAGGAGGATCTGGGTGGCATCACACCATAAGCAGGGGCCCCGAAAAAATGGCAACGCTCGTTTGGGGTGGCAATGCCGTGGCTGCGTAGACTGCGCAATCATCCATCATGAGGCGGATTTGAATCAACGCTGGAGTACACCATACTTACAGGTACTCGTGACTGAGTATTTGATTGAGTGGCGGGAGCTGAAGATCTGAGAAGACTCACCAAACTGGGCAACTACAAATGGCGCCAGGATGAATGGAAACCATCTGAAGCGACTTTTCGTCACTGAAAGATGTGAGTCACATGACAAGCATTCGTTGCGCCATACACGTACAGAACCAGATACGATATATGAAAAACGATTGGACGGTGGAAGCAACGACCGACTGGTCCACAAGACGTGAGGCCTACGATCATTATGAACGGAAGAGCGGATTCTCACACCAACTATCACGGCAATTAATTGGGGGCTATACTAACTACGTTAGCACTACACTCCCAGAAGAGTTCCTGCCTACTTACCGTGATGCATCGGTATATAGGAGGAAATTAACGTCCCCAAAGTGCAGAACGAATACTTGCCACACTGATGTAAAGGTGTCAGCACACAATTTTCCAGGCTTCTACATGTAGAATTATCTCACCCCCTGCACACATAAGGAACATGTGAGCAGTGTCTAGAGTAAACAGCCAAGCCACCTGGAAAAAATTTTGAGAAGTGTAATCTGTATAGTAAGGTGGTGACTTACCAATGACTTAAGTGCAACAGGGTCTTGGGTGTAGCTGGTCACCGTAAGTACATTGGCCCGGGGAAGAGAATGCAATTCATGTTGGAACCCACTGCTCGTAGTAGAGGAACCTGAAAAAAGGTATGATGATCAGAAAGGACCGTGCATATTTCACAAGATACATACGTCTGCAATATGCTGATACCATAGAACATTAGCGAAACGAACACTGCCGCGAGGTTGGATCCCCAGGTGTCGCTAAGGTTGATGACCGTACTTGGACCTGCATTCGTGGTCATGGCGAGAGGAATTCAATGCCAAGTGGAGAAGGGAACGTGGCAACCCCGCCTCGATACTATACAATTTTGTGGTCATTACTGCACTGGAATTATACGTATACGATCAACGCCAGTGCAGGTTCTTCGACCACAGCAAATACAGCATATCATGTGACTTCTTATAACAATGATCGGATTCGGAGAACTATGACAGAGAAAAAATTTCAGCATCAGGCAGATGTGAGGACCATCCTAAAGGAATATGCTGAACCGAGAAAGTTAACTTGCAATCGCAGCCACTTGGTGAATGTCGAGCCTCCTGCGTATCTTGAAACAGATTAGTAGTCCATGAGAAACCAGTTATTAACTCGTTTCTTGCTTACATAGATGATGAGACGGCAGGAAACATCAAATGATGATGATCAAGATCAATTATCTGATGCCAGTGCTATATACTAATTGGTGTTTCACACTGAGTTTCTGATCTCGTTGGTTTGGCATTATCTTGAAACCCATCCCCCGAAAGAGTGTAAGAAAGTCGGAACACTCCATAGACGTTGCGTTGCAGACGAGAACAAATTCAAGTTGAACATTAATGTAGGGATTGTCAAGTATAACCACCGGAGAATGAAAATTACATCTCACAGATTACGTAATAATACGACTATTTTCATCTTGATCGGTATCATTGTTGTTGATCTGTTGTAGGCTTGAATTGCACCCATGACTCCCATGGCCATGGAGCACCGTGTGGCCTAGTTTCACCGTCTGCAAGAGTAATCTTTTGGGACGAATGTTATTGTATGATCTGCTAACATATTTTTTCTTTGTAACTTGGGTTCGCCTAGTAGTACATTCTTCAAGTTGTAATCCACCACCAACCGGACTGATCAGTACTTCAGTCCCGGCGATACCCACCGACGGCGCGTGCTCCGCGACCCCCATCCAAAATTACTATCATCCTTCCAGGGGTGTGACGGTCAGTTTATCGATTCCCGTTGGATCAAAATTCAATCGAGCTTTGCTAGGTTCATAGTACTTATCATGGACACGGAATCTTTGCGACTTGCATGAACTGCCAGGAGTGTTGCCTGCTTAGCACTTCACCTTCACCACCGAAATTTGTGACAGACACTGGCACGACCGCTGGTTCAACTCATTGTTCAGGCCTATCAGAGGTCAAGTCGAGCATATTTCCTGCCTCATCACCTGGTTTGGTCTGGGATAGCTTTACCATGTGTCAATACGCCCAATGGACACGTAGTTCGTCCCACGAACAGATAATCGAGTCACACACTGCTTACAATTATGGTCCACCTGACACATAGACGGGGATATCTAAGCGCAAGCGCACCTGTCTTCATTTGTGATGTTTTCTTTTTGGCTTTCTTTGTTCAGTCCCCAACTGCCTGGAGATATGTCCGTCCACGAAGCCTCCGATTCTCTCGCGTTCCCCGATCTGTACGAGGCAGGTATCGCTGAACTTCAGCAGGGTCTTGAAAACGGTCGGTTTACTAGCGTAGACCTTGTCAAGGTTGGCTCTATTCAAAGGCATCAGCAATTTACTGGATTCAGATGCGTTTTCTAGGCGTACCTTGCGCGAATTGAAGAAGTCAATGCTGTCTTGCACGCAGTCATAGAGACAAACCCACAAGCCCTTACACAAGCCGAAGCTCTTGATGCAGAGCGCAAGTCCGGTGGAAGTCGTGGTCCATTACACGGCATCCCGTTGCTACTCAAAGACAACATTGCGACTTTGCACGAGGAGGGTGAGAGCGCACTTCGCGCGTCTGGCCCAATCTACGCTGATTCCCTACCCTGCAGGCCTGCATACAACTGCCGGTACCTATTTGTCGTTCCCATCATGACCGGTTAGCACCTTATCTTTGTGTCAGGATCACATGCTCTGCTAGGCTCTGAGGTCGCAGGCGATGCTCCTCTCGCGGCGAAGCTACGCGACGCTGGTGCTATATTTCTTGGCAAGGCCAACATGTCCGAATGGGCCAATTTTCGGGGGAAAGTCCCTAATGGATTCTCTGGACGGGGTGGACAGACATTGTCCCCATACTATCCAAACGGAGATGCTTCTGGATCCAGCTCTGGTAGTGGCGTCGCGATGGCCATTGGTCTCGCAGCCGCTTCCCTTGGCTCGGAAACGGACGGCTCGATCGTTTCTCCGAGCAGCAAGAACAACATCGTCGGGATTAAACCTACCATTGGGCTAGTGTCTCGTACGAAAGGTGAACTTTCGAAGCGCCAACTTTGTGGGACTGCTTGCTGATTACCCATAATCTAGTTATCCCAATATCGTCTACTCAAGATACAGTTGGACCTATGTGTCGTTCCGTCGCAGACGCTGCGCTTTTGCTTCGCTTCATTGCCGGAAAAGATGTGGACGACGAAGCGACCAAAGAGCAACCAGAGGTTCCCGATTACACAAAGGCTTTAGATGGGAACGCTCTCAGGGGCAAACGACTTGGTGTACCGCGGAAGCTAATTAAGGATGACTTCCCGATCAGTGCAGAATTTGACACCGCCCTGGATGTCCTCCGCTCCCTTGGTGCAGATATTGTAGACCCTGCTGAATTTCCGGACGCGGAGGAACTCAAATCATCTCAATTCGAGCAAGTTGTTCTTACTGTAGAATTCAAAGTCGGGGTCACCAAATACATCGAAGGACTTCGAAAACGTCCAGAGGGTATCAACAATCTCGCAGATCTCATTCGGTTCAACAACGAGAACAAGGACAAGGAACTTCCGGAACCCTATCACACCGACCAGTCTCAGTGAGTCTGTGAGCTTTCTCTCGATGCATTTAACCAACACCTACTCTTCGAAGGTTTTATAAGTCTGAGGCAAGCAAGGAAGACGACGAGTACTACGAAGCCGTCAAGAAGGATTATCAACTTGGCCGCACAGATGGTATTGACGCTACGTTAAAGAAATTCGCACTTGACGCAATCATTTTGCCATCAAGCTACGGTACGTCACGGTCGACCCTCTTCTGGTGGAATATTACCGAAACAGTTTCGAAATGCAGGCTATGCAACAAAGGCTGCGGCCATTGCAGGATATCCACTCGTATCTGGTGTGTACTTCAATTGGCGTTCGCTAGTTTTTCTTATGCATGAGAACTCGTATAGTCCCTCTGGGTTTCCTTTCGGATGCTACTGAACCGACACCAAACCCACCCGCCCCCTTGCATGACAAAACCCCGGGAATGCCTTTCGGACTGTGCTTTATGGGCACGGCATACAGCGAGTATCAATTGATTGGCTTTGCTTATGCATTCGAGCAGGCGACGCATGCACGGTTAAAGAGAAAGGCGTTTGCTGATGCCGTACCCAAGACGCAACTCAAGGATGTCATACCGTCTTTATGATCTAGCTGGGTCAATTTACCATCAATTATGAAGGATCGAGATTTGTCGTTTCGAATGTTTGATGTTGTATATGGTACATATGATAGACTGAAATTGACAACTGGGTGATGCGGTCATCTCGAGGTACTTAAGTTGGAACCACGATACGCGGCTGTGCGAAAGAGATATTACCGAATTAGGAAAACTACACCTTCACCGACATCCGACATGACGAAACATAGCAAGAACAACACGGCTTCTTCTGTTTTCTCGTATGCGGAAAAGCAGAAAACAGAGTATGGAACGAAACGCGTGAGCATTCAACACTTTTCGAGAGGGTCAGTAAATTCATGTGAACCGAGAATCTATAGCAACGCCTAGGAAATGAATCCATGCGAAATTTCGATGCCTGCGCTCTCTGCTTGCAGCGTGCACGAGATCCAATTGCTTGCGATCACGGTCACCTGTTCTGCAAAGAGTGTGCATACACTGACCTCCGTACGCGATCCGATGCTCTACTTTGCGATTGAACTGGGGACTAACTAAGGGTTGCACGCAGTGAACCAGAAGAAGGATATCAAGAGACAGAAAGATCGGCTAGAACAGCTCAAAAAAGAGGCAGAAGAAGAAAAAAGACGCGCTTCAGAAGCAGCGAGGGAGCGAGTTCTGCGAGATTTTGAGAAGGGTCAACTTGGTTTATCCGCCAATTTGCCCGCTATTGCCTCGACGCCTGGCGCCGACTCTGCTAAAGAGGGTGCGTTTTTGTGGCACCCTTGCATCCTGATCTTCAAACGAACGCTTCGCAGGTCGTGTTTGTAAACGGAAACTTGATTTCGATAGTTCAACTGTTGATATGCTCGCAAGGGAGGCTGAAGAGGCAGCTCTCAGATTGATAGAACGAGAACAGGCGGAAGCACTCCGGCATAAATTGCCAGATTTCTGGTTACCATCGCTGACGCCTACCTACACATCGAATGGCCCACCATCATCATTGAAAGACGTAAAGATTCAAACGATGTGTCGAGGAGGGAATCCACCTCATGCAATAAGGTGCGTATCATTTCAGAGAACCTGCAATCACAACCCTGATTTACCTTGTATATGTGAAGCATGAAATTATTCATCCCTGTTCAATTCTCATTCCCGGCTTCTTCCAATGTGCGTTCGACAGAATCCACACCTGCAAGTGACGAGGCGAAAAAGCCCGAAGAGCCGAACAATCCGATATGTCCTTCTTGCAAATCCAATTTCTCGAATAATAAAATACTATTCTGTAAGTGTGCTTCACTTCATTGGTAGAGGTATTGATGGTCCTAGTGATGCGGCCCTGTTCCCACGCTGTCTGCAAGGTTTGCACAGATTCCCTTGTGCGGCCAGCTAGCCAGTGCATTGTTTGCGATCAGAAATTGACTGATTCTGATATTGTCGAGCTTAAGAGGGAAGGTATGTATGTGCAACCTGGGGTTCTATCGCCACTCTACAATATCCCACCATTCATTTATGCTGAGACTCATCCTTTTGTCAGGTACCGGGTTTGCAGGAGGCGGACTTGCGGAAACGACAAAGAGAGGGGTTGCTTTCCAAGGATAGTTAACCAAAGCTTCCGTGCGTATGGTTTTCTTAGTATTCAATGTATCCATGCTATACCACACTGCCATGAACTGCATCACGAATTCCTACACTTCCAACATCCAGACCTTGCTAGCAGTCTGACTAGTCAGACTTGACGTGCTTCCCCATATTTTTCATGCTCCTGTCTGGATACAACTATCGCAATGGGAATGAAGAGCCAATTTAGCTCAGTCATACGCATATTACTCAGTTAAATCAGATACTGACCTTGCCAGGATTAAATAATCCCAGAGGATCGATCGTCTTTTTGATCAACCGCATCAACTCCACAGTGCCTTCCCCCAACTCGGAATAGAGGTATTCACGCTTGCCGATGCCCACACCGTGCTCGCCCGTGCCTAATCGTACAATCAATAACGCCGAGCAAAGTGCGAAGATTATATGAAAGAAGGAACTTACATGTACCCTCCATTTTTATTGCACGTTCGACCATTCTGTGGACAGCTTCTTCCGCTATTGCGCGCTCTTCGTCATTCCGAAAGAGAAGCAGTGCATGGAAGTTGCCTGTTGGCCCATTCGTTACGGAAGTGAGCTAGAAATAGAACTAGAGACGAACCATCACCGACGTGACCCACAATGGTGGATACAAGCCCCAGTTCCTGGATGTCCTGCTTTGTCTCATACACGAGATCAGGAAGCTTGGAGACTGGGACGCTGTTGGACGATGTCGACATCACATCAATGATGCAACCTGCACCTACAGGGAAAGAAGACCGACCATACGTCCGTAGGCCATCCTCTGGACCCTTCCAAAATTGCCAATCCAGCATAGTGGGCGTTCTTCCTATCGGCCCATAAGTCTTTCGCCTCTTTTTCACTGCGCGCTAACTCGAAGCCAGTGGCACCGTGCTTCTTCACGACGTCCTTGACAATTCGGGCAGTCTCTTGAAGCGAGGCTTGAGTAGGTCCTTGGAATTTAAAGAAGAGGGAGTCGGCTTGAGGGTAGGTGCGTTGAGAAGCACCGTAAAGGCTTATCGAACGCATGAGTTCGGAGTCACAGAGTTCGACACATTCTGAGAATGAGATGATAGTGTAATACATGCAGGATAAGCGGTCGCGTTTGTCAGTTCAGTCGGAGGCTTGGCCAAACAAGAAGTACTTACGAATACCAACTCCATGATTCATCACATCGATCACCGCTTCCGTTGCCTTTTTGACGTCAGGAAACTGTGCAATGGCAACAGTTGTGGGTAAGACGGGAGCCAAACGAATCGTAACTGTCCCAGAAGATCATGAGTAATACAAAATATGGTGTGGGCGCTAGGAGACACGCCTTCAGTTATAATTCCTAAGGTGCCTTCCGCACCGATGAACAACTTCGTCAAGTCGAATCCTGCTGAAGACTTTCGGGACCGTTGACGTGTTTTAATGACTTCTCCAGACGGAAGAACCACTGTCTGTCAGCAACGGAGTCAAGTTATGTTTGTAACAGCAGATTGCTACGCATACTGCATTAAGGAACCATTCGGCTTTGGCTGTTCCATACCGCACTGCATTGGCTTTGAGAAGGATCGTCAACTTGCGTCAAATTGTGTCACGAGAGAAAACATACTTCCAGAACATCCGGTGCTCATCATCCCGCCGATTGTTGCTCCCGGACCAGGATCCAACTAAGAACACGTCATGTCCGATAACAGAGATTTGGAATAGGTGTATACCCACGGGAAAGAATAAAGGAATGCCTTTTGATATGCACGCAAGTCAACTTCAATTCCAACACGAGAATTTTAAGGAAACATACCCTTCTTCTGTAATGTTTCATTAATCTCCATCCAGCCAATCCCAGGCTGACAAACGATGTCTGAATCTTGTTCTGTACAGTGCCAAGAAGTAAATATTTGGAAGTAATATAGATAGGTAGACCACGACAGACACACATTAGCTACGTCGAGTGACTTGAACAGAGTGTGCGAACCATGAATCTCCAGAATCTTGCTCATGTTCGACATGTCCATGCAAATGCCGCCGACTTCATGCTACACAAAAGTTAGCCACGCGTAACCTACAAATAACGAATCGAGCATGTAGGAGATAACGTGTGAGAAAACTTGAATATTGCATTCGCGTAGCCGACCCAGGGAGAAAGGCCCCGGGTGCGAAATTCGAATTGTGGAAGGCCTAACAAAAGAACCAGGAACTCACCCCTCGACAATGCCCTTCGAGGTTTGTCCCACCCGAGAATACCGTTATCGGCATCCGATACTTGGTGGCTATCTTGACGATTTTGACCACGTCTTCTGTGCTCCTAGGGCAGACAACCACTGTATGTGGACGAGCTATAGAGTCCAACCCGGTGGCGCAGTTACGCAGTTAACATCCGCAAGCCAACTCAATAGACGAAATGACTGGTACACACCTGGAAGGTGGTCGTGTTCTGAGAATCCGTGTGCGTATAGGTCGTCCGGGTCGGTGCTGACGACCCCAATTTCCTGACCCTTGTCACTGAAGATATACCGCAGTTCCTGTATAGCCTTCTGGAAATCTTCTGGCGTTCCATATGTCGGTTTATCATCTTCGTTGGATATTTGCTGGCGCCCGAGACCAAAGGATGGAAGACTCGCGGACGAGCCTATGGTGTAGCCTAGCAGAGCGCATGCCAGTGCACCTAGCAACAGTGGAAATGAATTCGTTCGGCCCGAAGGTGCAGCAGTGCTAGCATAGCGCAAACGCGAGTTCGCAAAGGGATGCGGGGACCAGCGTGCTCGGACGGGAGATGTTAGAGCAACATTCGTTCGAGCCAAAAAGGTCTGCCGGAGCAGAGTTGTTCGAAGCATCCGTGAGATGAATCCAAGGGTTGGGGATTAAGAGGCAACTGACGAGTGCCCCGATAACCGGCCCAGGCCCCAACCTTACGAGGGTTTTATAAAAGATCATGGGAAAAACTTTATTAACCGACACACAATGTAGTCACAAAATAATCGAACCTAGTGAAATATGTATGTATCAGCCATCAGGTAGACGAATAGCTAGAGTCAAAAGGGTAGATCCCTGTATGTTGGGAAATAAGTAGCACATTTTCAGTGGCAAGATCTAGTCCTCTACCTCGTATCTTTGAGCCACCGATGCCACCCAGGGCATCGGTGTGGTATTAAATCCAATGTGGGGTGATGCCTTGTTGATGTAAACAGTGGGCCGGAAGGCTAGAGTAGGACCGTGTCCCTTGGATATGTCTTGACACGGTTGCGAACTTGTTATCCTTGAGTGGCCTATGTGAGGACCGTGGCATAATTCGAACAACAAGCAACCGACATTACCCACTTTTGTTCGACAAGTAGGTCTGTAGAGGTCGACCACACTCTTCAGTCGTTGGTACTGTGGACGGTTGCCCCCCGCACGTATTTTCTTCGGGGCGTCAGTGGACGCCACTCCCTGGTGCCGCTGCGGATGCTTTGACATGCCTCGTGTCGTCAAAGCAAATCCACAATTGTCCACAAGTCCACAGCGTCACAACCTATAAATCCACCCCAAGTCGAAGACCTGAGGAGCGCAACACCTCTTCCTCCCCTACCACTCCATCCCTCGTATCACGCACCGACAAAGATGATGCTTCCAAAACATGTCGACCGACAGCTTCAGAAAAATATTCGGCAACACATCTTTGCCAACGAGCTGATGCCCAAGATTCAGCGGATCAAGCAGTGCTTTCCAGGAAATTGCCTACCTGAGCCAACGGCCGAAGTGATCGCCGCCTGGAACGACTTGCCAAACGTGATGACGGACATCCTGCCCATGTCGATGAGGACTGAGTTGTTATTCCTTCCGGCTCCTCCACCAACACCGACTGGACTAGCATTCGATACGGACGAAGTGGCATCAAGCAATCCGTTCTCCAATGATCACTACGATGACGACTGGGTGTTCGTCGACAACACCCAATCGCCCACGCCAGACGAGGTGGCGTTCCGGGTCGTTGAAAGCTCTATCGCGAGTGAAGAAGAAGATTCGACGACATCGTGTGGCCATCCACACCAGACATCGGACGGACAGATCCACGAAGAAGATTCGGTCCGATCCATCGACAGTCCGCGTCACTCTTCAGATTCCGATAGCCCCTCGTCGTCCGCCGGATGCTCGCCGAGACCGGTGGGGTTTCACAACATGGTCAGCCAGTGGCTTCTGGACTACCGCGCCCGAGGAACCGAACCCTTTATCGAGTCGCTGTTCGGGTTTGGAGCATCGTCTATGGAATGCGCAAAACTTGCATCTCGCATCGCGTACGTCGTCATGCGGAAGGTGTCCAAAATGTCCTATGTGGAGGGCAAGAGCCTGGAAGACGCTCTTCGCTTTCAAGCATTGGCAACGTTCCGAAATTGCTGGGACTTGGTGAGTCACTATTAAATATTGCGATCATCTGGACATGTTCGATAATGTGTGTATACAGGAAGATACTCACGCGAAAGTGCCAGCCTCCCGGAGGTATACATTGCCACCAACGGCATACGGTATTCACATTGCCAGCTTGATGGGTAGCTTATTCGATGCCAGAGTATTCAACGCAGGAGACGTTCATTTCTGCTTGTTCTTCTTGTTGGAAGGGGAGAAGCGCTTTGACCGTTTGTGCGCCATACACGCGTTGTTGGTCCGAGCCAACGACAAGCTGTGCAAAAGTCGCTACCTCCGGACTTTCATGGAATTCAAAGACGCGATCACATCTAGAGATGTGGAGTCGGGAGAATACGTCTGGGTTACGACCCCGCGGTCGAAAACGGTCATAATTGTGAGTTGAATGATCAATAAGAGTGGCTCGGGTCATCTGACGATCCAACTCACAGGATATTCTCGACCTAATCGAAAGGTGGATGGTTTCACAGGCGTTAAAACGAGACGAGTCTGTTATGAAGCTCTCGGGCAATCGCACGATTCGCAAGAGTGCCGTAGGACCAAGGCTACGCGGCGGTGTTCTATGACTTGTTTGATCATGTTGGTTTCAGAAGGACTTGGTAAATAGCTGTCAATAGGATCCAGAGGGAGGTGTAACAATGTATTATGACTCTGTAGGGAGGACAAAAAAAAATGGGTTTGTGGTGGAAAATCAAACTTTGGGCTCAACCGGGAATTGAACCCGGGTCACGTACATCTTCGCCACCAGCGTGGCGGGGAAAACCACCCGAAGCACGTATCATGCGACTAGACCATTGAGCCGTACTAACAACCGCTCGTCGAATAGCCAGCATGAATCCAGAAGCATCCTAATTAGAGCATTGTCCGATAGATACAGAAAACCCGACACCGACAACAAAAACTACCGAATCATGAGACCAATTCCGATTCCGATGCAAAAGGTACCCAGTAAAGCAACCCGCACCTCACCGTCCGACAACTTCGCCAGCGTTCTCGACATGCACTTGTGCAAACGGTCTCTGACCGGCTCGACGAGAGAAAGAGTCAGTGACAACAATCCGGAAAGATGGAGGGGATCGACACAAGGGGCGGGTGGACTGATCGCATCAGGCCGACTTGTGACAGTGTTCTCTCTGCCACGAGCAGCGACGTCTTGGGACAGACGCATCTCCCACTCAGCCTCCCATCTCGCCTTGTCCCAGCCCTGTGGTTTCTCGGCGATGTAATATGCAGTTTCGCGATGGCTTGCGGCAACGTTTTCTACTGCGCGTTCGACCTCCCGCCAGCGGAGGAACCGTTCTGTTGCCTCGTAGCGTAAGGATGACAGAGTCTCTGGTGAGCGGAACAGGCCGTTGCGCAGCGCCGAGGACGAGGAAGGCCTGAAGGAAGACATGTGAGGTCGCGGAGGAAAACGTGTTTGATCCAAGCCATGACGGAGTACTATAACGGGGATATGGGGTGAAAGCGTGTCGATGAGTTCGTTTTCCTTGCTACAAGGCCCTGTGTATCGAGCCCATTCAGCTAACTGCGGAACGGAAATGGTTGGTTTTCCCACCTGAATCCGTCAGAATTATGAGAGCGGTGTACAACGGAGTCCATGGTGAAGCAATT
>JBBPPG010000193.1:0-38423 GCA_038091855.1 Leccinellum luteum | reverse complement strand
AACCAAGGGTATGCTTCTTGGCCAATTGGTATTTTAGCATATAAGTCGTGCTTCTCACCAAGTCCGTCCTTATGCACACTTTCCGGCGTCGCGCTTCTCGTGGCGTACGGCGTAGCAAATCAGATTGAGCCTGCGTTCGAGTGTGCCCCGTTATCGGAGTCCCGATTTGTGATTGGTTTGTGGCGTATATCGACCCGGACGCTGATTTTGCGGGTGGCCAAGGGAAATAAGATGCGGAATAATAGAAGCATAATATGGTCGCATTCTCCTCGGGTTCGTCGCAGAGTTTCGACAGGAACAACGGAGCAGGAATTCGGCTTGTAGGGTTGCCAAAGCCAGACGATGACAACAAAGTAACTTAGCGGTTCATCCATGTTCTTGCATGCATGTATGCTATCCTCAGAATACAGGTGACACATGTAAGGTTGTCAGAGGAATCTCGAAGTAGGCTTACTTAAATGTAGGGGCACTTCCCACTCTCCAGTCTTGCTACAAAGTCTTTCCAGATTACTCCGTCTATACCTAGACCTGATGGTTTCAGGTGGGTCGAACCTGAATTCCGAAAGAAGGGTTTACAGGGATAAAGCAGGCGCCACTGATTGGAAGCCCAGATTTCGAATGGTTATTCAAGGTGCCAGTGATAAACTGCATCAACCCTCTGTGGTATTGAATCATAGAATACAGACAGGATTCACAGGAAGTTGCTAAGCTAGGAAGGCGAGCTGAGTGATTGTCGTGACATGCCTATGTTCACGGTGGAGCAAACCTCTAAATGCACGCTTTGAATTACCAAAGCCGTGAGCCATATCTCGCGCCTGGAAGTGAAATTAAGATTTATAAGAGTAAACGCGGGATCGACTCACTAAAGTACATATGCCGTAGAGGCAAAGATGGTTTCCGCACGAGAGCCTGTTTCAGTCTGATCACCTACGGGGATATACGTCGTTGGGGTGCTTTGCAAGGTTAGTAGTACAAACCCATTCGTTCCTCGTTCAGTGCGAGAGTGCACAATGAAGTCAACTTGTGTTGCAGTGTTGCCGTTTGAGGTCAGAGTTGTAGCACTGCCTCACTATCTGTGAAACTCTCGCGATATCGTTCACCATCCAGACCGACTTTTCGAATTCATGGCAGACTTCATACAAGGACTTGACCCCGGAAAACTCGTGTTGGGTTGCACTGTATGGCCCAATCTACCATTTTGTTTTGATGATGACGAGTCCTCGCCCCTTCTACATTGACAGGTATTGTCCTTCATTATGAGCCCGTTCTCCGCGCCAGCGTACAATCTGCCCATCTTTTTGTTTGGATCCCTCGTTCACGAAAGCAGCGATGCAATCCAGTCGCTTAAACTCGTAGGCCACACACTCCGTTACCAACCACATTGTTCGCTAAATCAGACCCGCAGTTTACTGGCGTCCTGTCTGCGTCGATCCTCTTCGATATCATCTGGGTATTCAACAACGAAACAAGCGCATTCGTCAAGCTTCTCTTGTTCCTCTTGTGGTTGCTCAAGGTGCGTGGGCGTTCCTCTGGACTGCGGCGCAGTCTGACGTGAACCGTCCATCCCTTCCAGTTCCCCACCACCGCGACCTTCCTGGGAGCTCTTCGCCAGAGGGGTGCTCAGTTCGCGAGTCTAGGCGCTGATATCAATGGTCCGACTGGTCAGTCCATTCCTCCCCTATCCCCCATTCCGTTCGGTGCTGATCAACAGCGCACAGTCTGGTCCATGCCAGGCGGCTTCACTTCGGGTGGAGGTCGCGAAGGCTACCAAGTAGTCGACGACGAACCACGCGTCAACGTCCCTCGCGGACCGCCTCCTCAGAAGCCGACCGTGGTCGTGCCGACTCCCCAAGCCGCCCCCGGTCTCCAACCAGGAAACTATCAAAACGCATAACGAGCCTCCACAACACCTTGACGTGTACCTTGACACGCGCGTGGATGAGACAATGGTTCGTCTTGTTACATCCTCATTGTTTAGCTCAGGTTTTCGTGTGCCCGTACTACTCCTTCCGAGAAATCCTACTTTTTCTGTCTGCTCATAATAGAACCATGGGGCGTCGACATGTATGTATTCATCAGGGATGTGCGAGACAAGGGTACATGCGACTGAGTTTCAAGCTTCCATTCCTCGCTATACATGAACAGATGTACTCGGGCATTCCGCGCCGAATATATAACACTTGCTTTTGAAGCTTGCAGCATGATTCTAAGCAGAATTTCTCGTCGTTGACTGGTTGTTGGGAATGAACTTGCATCCAAAGTGTGAATTATGATAGGTAGTATACATGTATGGCAAACCAATGAGTCCGTAAGGAACCGAATTAGCGTGCTACAAGGATATACTTCTTCTTATCTTTCGCGGAACGCGCGGCAGTCGCCAAACGCCAACGAGGCTCGATGCGTCTAGGGGGATGACGATGTATGAGGCAGAAAGGGCGGGAGACGATCAAGCTCGTTCGGCTCGTTTAAACTCCGCTCGCAACGCTCCGAAAAACGTGTGGGAACGAGACTAAGCCGCATCTGAGTTCGAAGTCCGCGCGAGGGGATGTATCTACTCGAGAACGGGCCGTACAAATCTTCCGGTGCATGGCGGCCAGCCTTTGGGGGGTAGCCCATATGCTTCCTAAAACGGAACAAGTCCGGGCCGAATAGCACTTTCGGCGGACCTTATGTAATCTTTCTTCTTTTCTTCTTTCCTGCTTTTATTATTCAGAGCATATCGTTGCGTCAGAGACCGAGGAAGAGATGTTCAAGATACTGTAGCCTTCTGTGCGTTACGGTCTACCCCTGACTCTGAGTTAGCAACTGGACCCCCCGTTATGCGTTACGTTGCTAGCATTAGCAACCATGTGGTTCACTGGTAATATAATTGGCTAGCAACTAGTCAAGACTCGATATGGCAAAATGACTCGGAATTGCCCAGTAAGTCCTCCACATTGCAAGCAAAAAAAAATGAAGAAATTTTTGAAAAAGTGTAGTGCTCTATGTACCATTACATAAGCAACTCCTGGCCAGAACTGTGTTACACTCCCAAAGTTAGCAACCAACCCCACCGTTATGTGTTACTTTTAGCAACGCAACCGTCCCAGCGTTACGCGTTACGGTTGCCTCCATACAGAAGGCTACAGTACTAGTATTGCATTGTTGTGTCTTATTCTCCAATCTACATGACGTTTTCAACTGTTGTACTATGTGCACAAGGTGTCCATAGCAGGAGCCTCACGAACGCGTTAGAGGGTGACAAACCTTCGAACCCTCGTCCATCGTCTTGCCCGCCCTGCTAGTCACAACACTGTTATTATGGTATCAAAACGCATCACTGTCCGTGCCCGTGAACCACAATATTAATTTTAGAAATGATCCAAATCATCTTGAAAATGGCATTCATCCTGTGATCAGACTCCGAAACAGCAATGTTGTCGTAAGATGGTAACGCCTCTCTAGCCTCGCCTTCCAGCCCCGAAATGAGCCGCTCATACCGCGCGAGCGGCGATGGTGGGCGGGACAAGGGCGGGGTCAAGACGGGAGGAGTGTGTGGACGATTCGAGGTGTCTGGATGATTCGAGGTGTCTGGACTGGCGTAGGAGTGGACGTGAACCCGTGCATGTGCATGAGTATGGGACTGGCCCAGGATGCGGAAGAGGGTGAATGCAGTGAGGGTTGGAGACCGTGGGAATTAGGCTGAAGTTGAGCATGCCAGTCGGACCGAACTTGTGTGCCCTCGAGCGAGGAACGATGGCGACGGTGAAAGTGCGAATGTGAATGACTGGCAACCCCGCCGTCCATTCCCTCATAGAAAGACGAGGACGAGGACGTAAGGTGAGTGTCGGCATTGTGCTTGAGACACACTCGTGTCCTTGCCCTTCAAGTTGGAGCGGAGGACTTTCACTGGCACATTCGTGTTCGTTCTTGGTGTCCAGGCTCGGTGACCTGACGCGCTCAATTTCCGGATCTTGACCTTTCCGGTGGCAGGAAAGTGAGATCCAAGCGTCTAGCGCTGTTGTCATACGCCAGTTTGGTTCTCAGTCCCACTTCAGAATCTGCTAGAAGTCGGGTGTCCGAATGGATGCTTGCCCCAGCCACCTCGGGGTGACGTCGAGAACCGCACTCACTGAGTCTCTATGCTTCATATGAATAAAGCCTTAATATAAGCTGCAGGAGTTTCCGGGTGAGTTTCCTAGAGATAAACTTGCACATAGCATCTAGTTCTTTCACCTTCAGAGTCTCGCTGCCTGGTGTCAGGGTACAGAGTCGTGGAGTACAGTGTACTCGACTTCGAGAGGGTTCAGTGTGCACTGCCTGCTTGAAGAGGATGTTGAGCCACTGATTAACTATGTCTGTGGTAGCTCCGTGGACTCCTCAGCCGTAGAGTGGAGCAAGAAGATCTGCGATTTGAAGCTCTTGATGAATTGGAGTTCACCAGATCACTTGACCTCGTTGAAACTCTACCTTCACTCACTCGCCGTCATCGTTTCCCGCTTGTCATTGCCCTTCCCCTCACTCTGTTGTTGTGGCATAATACACCGGTTCTCGCACAACTCGAGCACCATCACCAGCTGTTTGTCTTTCTGATACAGCAGAAATATCATACCTCAGCCGTTACTGGTTTTGGCACTCGGATCGACCTCGTCAGGGTCAAATTCTGCAATAATCCGTACCCGCAATCGACCACGTAAAAAATGTCCATCCACGCAGATCCAAAATATATCACTGTCCGAGGCGCTCGACTGTCGCGCCCCTCCACATACAGCCGCTACTCACTTTCCTGCGTCAAAGACCGCAACGCAGCCTCCGACCGTGGCCTGATATCAAACTTGAACGGACTCGGCATCCTATGATCCAGCGTCAGGCTGCCCTGTCCCCCGAAGTCGTGCCCATCCACAACCACGCACCGAAAAACCGAATTGTCAAACGTCACTTCAGGCTCGACTCGCATCCCGTGCTCGTCCGTAGCCTTGCTGATGTCCAGCGTGGCCATCATCGACACAACGAGTAACCATGCGGAGGATTCGACGAGGTGCGCCCCCGGGCATCGGCTGTGAATGTGCATCCGTGAGCTTCCGTTACATGATTAAGCACGCTGGACACGCTCACCGTCGTCCGAAACCAAAGACGTACGTCCGTGGATCACGTCGTCGTTCCGCTGCCTCGTCTACAGCTGGTTCGAGGTAGCGATCAGGATTGAATGTGTGGGGATCCGGAAAGAGTGTTTCGTCCCGAAGAATAGTCCTAACGACATCCATATCAACTTGTATACTCCACCTATCACGCATACGACGTACCAGATGTTCCCAAACACCTAGCACGGGTCGGGTCAACATCATATACGCATGAATAGAGCAAGTCGACGCACGAAGGACCCTTTGGGCAGAAAAACGCCATCATAAACATCGTCTTCCATCAACCTATGTGGAAGGCCTATTTCAAGTGTGAGCACTGATTTTTTTGGGCTGAGTTGCACGAATTACCCAGAGGCACAGGCGAACTCCACCTCAGTGACTCCGTAAAGACCGTATTACAATACGGTAACAATGCCCGGTCCTCGAATACAGGTAACCGATTCTGACCGATTACTGCATCGATTTCCGCCTGCGCTTGTCTTAGCACAGCAGGGTGCTGCACCATGGCTAGTATAAAGTGGGAGATCACCGTGACTGTCTTTAAGTCAAAATGTATTGAGGTCCGAGGATCAAGCTTCCACGAGTTGCGTAGGGGAACTTACGGTGTCGATGCTAGCTTTCAGTCGGTGAGACAGGACAAAGGTCACCGAGAATAAACAGCTGACCTACCACTATACATCGAGTTGGCTGTCCACCTGAGATCAAAATCTAGTCGATCATCGAGTTTCTTGTCTCCCTTTGTGTCTAGCACGGTGGAGACAAACGACGCTCTTGCGGTACCCTTGCACTATCCAAAACGATGCATAAATGGACTACAGGTGGAAACATTGAGCATACCCTTTCACCCAAAACAAACTCGTACGGCTTGTCGACGAACTCCTCCATCTTTTGCCTCCAGATGGCTGCCTTCCGCTTGAAGCCTGCACCAGGAAACCAGTCCGGTAAATGCTTCACTGGACACGACACATGTAAACGATGTAAATATTGAATATAAACCAGCTGAAATCAACGCACACAAAGGAACAATGTCAACAGGCCATATGCTACCGGAGGAGGCGATGCGATTGGAGAGTAATGCGACACACTCATCGGCGAGCTTGAGAAACAAGTCATCGGTCGATTTGACGTGGTATCCATACACGACCAATAAGGTTAACCCACCGGCGTACCTAACCACGTGACCATATCAGAACAAAGAACGAAAAATAAGAAAAAGAAAAGAAAAGAAAGAAAGCGCACCGCCGGAGGTGGTCCTGAAACTTGGATGGATCTTCGAGAAGTCCTTTGAGGAATGGCTTCGTTTCAAGTTCTAGCAGTGGCTGGTAACGTTTGATACTCGATGGTCCGAACGCAGCTTGCATCAGCCTCCGCTGACTACGCGACTGATCGCCGTATGGCGTAAACGCCATCATGTTATCGCACCCACAGCTGATCGGCAGGTAAGATCACAAGCAGATGGGAGGGGAGATAAAAAAGACGTACAGCTCGCCAGCCATGACAAATCGAGGCCTGTCAGAGCATATCGCCCCGCGTTTATCCAACAGGTCGAACGCCACTTCTGGGGTATTCAAAAAAACGAGTCCCTGACCAAAAACATGGAGGTAAGTGATAGGACCTATCCCACCCAGAAGTCAGCAGCGGTGTTATACTATGGTCGGGATGAGACCGACACACCATATTGCTTCGCCCATCGATCGGCCAGGAGCCAGAGCTCTTTTGGACTAAGATCGGTAACATTTCCCAGAACGGGGAGCGGCTTCGGGCCAGGAGGGAAGGGTGCAGGTGGCGTCGGCTTAGTGAAGAGACGATAGAGAATGTAGGAGACCGTGGCCGCGAGAAGTACCGCGGGGACCGTCGTCGTGGCCGCCATCCGAGCACGTCGCAGGTGACCAAATTCGAGAGGGCAGATGGCGGGGAAAAGGGTACAACGAGGGGATCGGAAGATGCAACAAAGAAGGAAGATTCAGAGGCGGAGGCAAGCACGATCCTAGCAGGATCCCCCGGCTCCTCGGTGAATCTTTTACGCTCGTCGGCTGTTAAAGTGTCTCCAATAATTACACGTGACGAGGGTCACGAATGCGCTGGCACAACCGCAAGGGTTGGGATCGGGTAAACATGCAATTTCGGTCGCAGGAGACATTCAGCTATGATGTTGCCAGGTCAAGTCAAAGAATAATGTCGCCGACTCACCGGATGTACCTCATTTGTAACGGGCGCTGACAACAAGACAAATGGCTGCCATAGCGCGATGCACGGGTCCGTTCTGCATGGAGTAACCCCATTGCTCATCTTGCTGGATCGTCATAATGGGCTTGCCCAGTTCCCATGTTCGCCGTTCCCAAAGTGAAATCTGCTCGGATTCACGGGAATACGTAAATTGTGTTCTCCAACAAGGCAGGAAGATTACGGTGGCAAACAACGATGTTGCCCTTGCGTCGAAAGGCTCACAGCCATCGTAGCTATGGTTGCGCTGAAAAGTCGAGAGTGAGCTCAATTTGTTGAACGATGATCCTAAACCCAGCCATCACCTCAGCCTGCCGACGCCTCCCTCAGCAAATAGCGATACAAAACACTGCACGAAGCAATATTACTAGTACTAGTGTGTGACGCTCGGCGAACTTGGAATGGAAGAAGGATTGCGGTTCCTTGGCGTTCCTGTAATGTTCCTAAAAGCAAATCGGATTGCGCTCCTTGAATGGCCTGGCGACTGTCACGCTGATACCTTGATTTTGGGGTACCCGCGTTGAGTATAACTAAGTTGAGAACGGCGAATGTTCATATGATACACAGTGAGCCATTGAATCCGCACAAGTTAGTGAGAGCAGGACATACTTGTCAGTTGTAAACAAGTCCGAGTAGTATGTAATACCAAATGACGTAAACACCACACCAACTGACAATTATCCAATCATTACATTAATGGGCTTTGTTCGTTTCGTCTGCGGGTGATGTTGACCATGTGAAGTGGTAGCAAAAACGACTCCCTTGCGAGTCCGCAACGGCCCGCAGGGGAGCCTGTCAAATTGCAAAGGTAACATGACGAGTCGTAGCGTAACAAAAGCTGTAGCGGACTCGTGCGGAGTCGTTGCAAGCTCAAGGGAAGTCGTGCGAGACTCAGAAATGTGTGAAACTGTATGAATAGAAAGGCTTGCCTTGATGAGGCAAGGGCTATGAGTGGCTATAAGGAAGTGGAAAAGAGAAAGCAAAAGAAAAGGAAAAAAGGCGAAGGAGTATATAGTCGACAACGGCCCGCCATGCGCAGCCATCATCAAATTACTCCGTGTGATGTGAATGTAGTAATGCTTGTTGAAGGAATGCGTGGTTCCGGACATATTTCTGCCAGTCATCAGAGGACCAGCGTCCGAGTGCTTGGATGGCATATGGAGGGGTACCGTTTAGAGCTAAAGTGGTAGCGCCCCCGGAGCGCATAGAGTGACCAGCAAACTCTTGGGTGAAGAAGTGTCGGAAACGTCGCATGAACCAGGAACGGGTAGGTACCAGGCCTTCGTGTGTGAGCCACAATTCGGGAGCATAAAAGAAAAGACGATCACGGGAATGGATGTAATGCAACAAAGTAGGAAGAGGGTCAATGGCGCCGGTAAACGCACGCACAGAGACTTCATTGCCATGACCAGCCTTAAGTACTTTGTGAGTGGGCAAAATGAAAGTAAACGAGTCAGCAGAGATACAGAGGGAACGCCGAAGGATCACTTTACGGAGCGACTGAAGCTGCAGGGAATCGGGCCACACAAGCTCACCGAGACGCATGAGAGCGTGGAAGCCTGTGAGCAACAATGCACCGAAAAGCAAGTCATCATGAAGGGAGGTAGCAGTGAGGCCGGAGGTGACAGCGATAAGGTGAGATGGGTCAAGCGGAGCTTTGCGAGAGGGTTGTTGCCGAGCACGTTTAAGACAGCCAGCAAGTGTACGTTTGACAACAGGGTGTGCCCGAGCTTGTCGAACCTCAGGAAACTCATTCTCCAGCCGGTTACAAATTCCAGCTAAATATACAGCAACAGAATCAGGGCGAATGTGGGCGGACATGAAAACAATGAAAAAGGAAAGCGTGTCGACAGAGGGAGTAATGGGGTGGTTGTGAAGGTGACAAAAAGTAAGGTACGAGTTGAGATGTGAATTGTAAGCCTGTAAGGATGAACGTTCGAGAGCCATTCCCATGGCAATCGCACGTTCGTGAAGCAGACGAGACAGGGGCCACGGGTCACAGGCTGGCTGTCTCATCCGCGAGGCATGGTTCATGTGTGGGCAGCCCCCAGCGCATGTCGAGGGGGTAGAAAGGGGAGAACATCAAGATCCGGCACAAGGAGGTGTGCAGTGTCATTTTGGAAACGGGAAATGGCATCAGCCACTGAATTGTTTTCACCAGCAACATGTATGACACGAAGGTCAATTTCATGGGTGATGAGTTCGTCGACAGCTGACATGAGCAGTGTGTTGAAATGCGGTGGGGCTCGCAAGGAGTGGAAGATATCAACGGCGACTGTACTGTCGGAAAAGACTGCCAAACGAGAGGGAGCAGGCTCGAGGTGAGCAGCGATGTGGATGGCAGATGTAACAGCAAGAAGTTCCAAATAGTTAATGTGGCAATGGGGAGGCAAAGCCGAAACAGGACATTGAAAGGCCAAAGCGAGGGAAGGAAAAAAGATCCCGAGTCCAGTGGAGGTGGCTGCATCAACATGAGCGATGACAACATTAGTGTCGGATGGTTCCCAGGCAGACGCGGCAAGGAGCCGAACACCAGGAAGCTGATCTATGTGATGGGCAAGCCAGTGGAGTTCAGTTTCGATGGCTCGATTGACGCTGACTGCGGCAAACATGTTTCGCTTGCCCGAAACTTTCTCGTATAACGCAGAAAGCCCAGGAGGAAGCAAATAAAATACATTGAAAGCCCAATTGCACCAACCAGCAATGCGAAGGAACTCGCGCAGAGGCCAGCGTTTACCGTGGACAGCAAATTCACGAATATGAAGAAGGAGCTCCTCTTTTTTGTCCGGTGGAAAAAGGACGGTCATCTCATTGGGGTCAACAACAAACCCAATGATTTCAAGTGGAGACCCGAAAATCTGTTTGGGTTCATCGTGAGGTAATCCGATCTCATCCCATAAAAGAAGGAGGTTGGTTTGTTTAGTCGGAAGAGATTTGTTATAGGGAGGATAAAATGTAAAGTTTGATGCTTCCTCAAAGCTGTAGGAGTCATCGACGTAAACCTTTAAGGCAGAAAGCATTTTGACGAATACGGCAATCCAAATAACGAGGGCCATAAAAGAGACCCAGATTTTGCATGAACCACGTCCGCCAAAGTTGTTACAGCGGTCAACATGACGGTTCCCTTCAACATCAGTGACCACCTGTTTGAGCTGCCAAAGAGGATGCATGGGAAGTCGACGGTAAGCCATGGAAACGTCTGACTTGAACAGGACAAGAGGAACCGTAGGATGTTGCTTTCGAAACGCAAGCAAAGAGGCACCGAGTGAACGCATGCCATCCATTTTAGTACCTGCGATCGCATCACGTGAGATCATGTCATTCAGAGATGGGGATCCAGCGCTATGGTCAACGACCATGCGGAATTTGTCCGAATGCGGTTTGGGAACCGCATGAACAGGCACACTGTACATTCCAGGAAGGAGGTTATGGCCAAAAGAAGGTGAGAAACGACTCGCAGCCTCTTCAACTTCGAATTGACGACGAATGAAGTCAACGTGTGTGTCAGACGGCAACGGTCGGTTTGGGTTGTCACTTGTCTCTGGATATTCTTCATTCAAAGTGTCCGCCCATGGCCAAAAGCCATGGCGTAGAGCAAAACAAACTGAATCAACAAACGGTCGATTGGGGTGTGAAACGAGAAGAGCCTCGAAGCGGTCAACATTGATGGGTGTGATGATCTGGAACAAATAAGGGCGTGTTCGAAGAGTCGTCATAGCAGGCACATTATGGGATTCTGCGTCAGGCGGTTGTGGAACTGGTTCAGCATACAAAGTGTCTCGAACGGCAGGACTAAGCGACTCCTTGTGGACCCCAAAGTCGCTCCACAGAAGTTGGCGACGGTATTTGGGGTCACGGAATGGTTTGGCGGAGCTTTCAGGCAGTAGCCCTGCATTCGGACTCTCGATGAGATTTTCCACACTTGATGCAGATGTGTGCGTATTTGCACGAGTCTGCGGAACGACGACAGGTCCCTTGGTTGAACTTGCGACAAGGCTTGGTGCGCTGTGAGCGAATTGCTTGTCCTTTTCCACCAGTGCGTAGCGATCCTCGGAGACCGGAATTGTATTGAGTTCCGGAAGGGAGGAAATGGGCGGATTGGAGGTCTGCGAACTCGCTGAAGTGGGTGAATAACAAATTGCGGCAGTTCCCGACGCGTTTGCGGATGGCTTTGTCAAACTGAATGACCCGGAAATGGAATTCTGGTTGATGCTGGGTGAACATCTGGGAGATATATTCCCCGTATTGACGAAATTCGTCGACACGGAAGGGGAACACAAATCTATACGCGCGCTCGGTTCGTCCCCATGCGGTGAACCAATCCGGTGCTGATTCAACCGATCGAGCAAAGGTTGTGGGTGTAAACGAGAACTCGAGCTCTCCGATTTTCTCCGTATGTTTTTCGGGCGAGTTGGACGAGTAGTGATACGTGATAACAGAGTCGAGGTTGACATAGCGTCCCCCGAGGATGTTTTTAAGCTCTGTAAGCGGGAACTCGGGCCTGCTGGCGCAAACGTTAAATCTCCTGACAACCTCCTTGAAATCTTGCGACCAGTTGTCGAGCATCCTATTGGTTCTTCGTAAGTGCTTGGACATTCCTTTCGTTTCATCCGATTTGGAAGCTCGCTCGAGGTATCGGAGGTCAAGTTTGACTTTCTTTCGTCGTGCGGTGGCAACGGAGGACTCGAAAGACGATTGAGAAGTGGTGTCTGATGAATCTGAGGACTCATCAACGGTGTCTGACCGTGACTCATCCCCGTTATCGCAGGATGGCCCGGGCCTGTTAGATTCGACACCGGATCGTCTACCTCCATGTCGCCCATGATCAACCGATCCGTCGTGCCTGCGTCGCTTAACCGAGCTAGGAGCTTGGGAGTCCCTTCCGGTAGCTTGATCTCCTTCGTCTCTTCTTCCACAAATCTGACGAGCGATATCTTCTTCTTCAACATCTCGATCGCATCCGTGATCAAGGCGACTTTGTGAGCTCGCTCTGCGCAACTCATCTTCATCTCGATCGACAAAGGAGAAGTATCTGTCGAACGTTCGGGATTCTTCGGCATCTGGGAGGCAAGCCCCTGCAATTGCAACGGCAATTCGAGTCGAGGTTGATCTTTTATCCACTCTTCCTCTCCTAAAGTCTTCGAGTGCTTCGAGACACACATTCTCGAACTCGGGACGGGATTGTAAGTCGAACTCGCTTGACACGCCGATAGGTTGTGATGAGGTTGCTGTTCCTTCTGAACTTCCGATAACTCTGCGTCGATCCCCGGCGACTCTCGGCACTGAGCTTGATTCATGGTGCGAAGTACTTGTCATGAGAATGGTTTGAACAGAAGGTGAAAACAAAGGTAGCTCAAATGGTCAAGAAATCGACCGACGACGAAAGAATGAGGATGAGAGCAGCGTGACAGGAGCTCCTCGTGGAAGAGGAGGCGCTAGGATCACGTGCGCAACGTCATAGCCAGGAAACTGCGGCCCATTAAATTTAGTAAAATAAAATTATACTTCACTAAATATTCGGAAAATTTCCCCAAAAATTTTGGCGCAGTTAAAATACCGTGGGAAATACTTCGGACCTGTGCCTTTCAGCCCGATGGGTTCAAATCTGACCTCAGTTTGTGCCCAATACAAAACTGGATGACTTTGATTGTCCGCAGCTGTATGCGTCTGCTTTTTTATTGCTCTCCACTTTGTCAGTTTCATCAATCTGTCGTCTTCAACCCTCAGATACTCCCTCGGGCGACTTGTAAGTAACTTATCATCAAAATCTCGTAATAACCGCATTCTTTCCCTTCCTCGACAACGAGACAATGCAACGTTGAACAGTGTCAATAATTAAATGTTCCAGTGGGGGGTGACGCTACTATGTCTCCTACTGCATTTTGGATCATTTGACCTTGCGATCGAGGGGATATTGGGCGTCGCCAGTCCTGTAGAAGGCTCTCAACACCGTCTGGAGTGCCTATGTCCTGAGTTCCACACAAAGAGTGATGTATGTTTTCCACTCCTTCTATACACCAATTCATCTCAATACGAAAATACACACCATCTTAAACCTAGTTTGAATCCAACATTTCTGTCGCCTTCCGCAAATCTCCATCCAACTCGGTAAGCCAAGCCCACTCCCAGTTCTTCGTCATTCTGTCGCCGAGATCTTCTAAGGGGATGTCCCCCGCCTGCCACGCGCTCATCTGCCCAGTGAGTATCGCACTAAGGGCCGCTTGGTTCGCATAGGGCCGCCTTAACTTGTCGTATACAGCCAGGGCATGAGGTACTGTCTTCAAAACGGTGGACGGGTGTCCAAGTACCGTTGCAAGCAGGTACGCGTCCTGTGATGGCTTTAGTCGCCAGGAACTTGACGTGAATGCAAACGAACCATACCTCAACACTTTGTCCGGCACCAGTTCCCTGGAAAGGTGTCATTCCATGGGCTGCATCGCCAATCAATGCAACCCAGCCATGATATTGTGCGGGCAGATATTTTACAGTATGGACTGCCCACAACGTCCCTTTCTCTATGCACTGTCATACAATGTCAGAAGTAGAAGATAATTGATGGCATGGTGCTATGTTTACCTCGAGGATCGGCTCCGTCTCTTTCTCGAGCCCTCTGAACGGCTTGCAAAATTCTTCCTTGGTCATTTCTCGCACCCATGGCCCGTCGAACCCCCTTCTCCCGGACGTATCCGGTTCGTAACAAGTGCGGACGAGGTCTCCGGACAGCGTGAATCCGACAAAATTTATGAATTTCCCTTTCGAGATCGGGTATGCAACGATATACTTTCATGGAGTTTCAGAATGATATATATCCATTGATGGGCATCACACTCACAGCGTCCTTCCCCAAGTACTGTGTAGCGCTCGTCAGTCTACGTCCTTCAATGCGAACATCATACTTACATCTGTGGGTTCTCGGAGCAATCTATGATTTGGCACACGAGCCCGGAGGTTTTCAGCGTTGATCAGCGTACGGTAAGTAGTAACTCCACTCCATATGGGATCTACACAGGACAATGCGAAGTCTGCTTCTGGTCCAGAAAGAGTCTGAGCTATTTCGCGCATCATGCAGCCGCGCACGGCCGACTTGATTCCATCTGCACCCACAAGCACATCGCACGTCGACGATGATCCGTCCGTAAAGGTCAAGGTTATCTGAGAATTTGGCGGGCTCGCCGGCTGGGTGTATGAAACTAATCTCTTCGAGGTGTGCGTCTTGCACGATGGCGACAGATGTGACAGCAGAATGCCATGAAAGTCAGCTCTGTGGAATCTCATCAATTCGCCTGAGAGAAAAATCATCAACCAGAAATCGTCTAAAGATAGTCTGTTTTCGAGGTTACCCTTGGTCATCAGTCGAAACAACTCGACTCCCTCGGGCTGGTCGCTCTTGCGATATTGAAATGTCGGGACTATAGCCTCCGTGAGATGACGGACCGCCCAGGATGATATGCGATGCACTTACCGACATCTTCCGTGTATTCGTAATCCGTCGCAGCCTCTACGAGTGCCTGCTCAATGCTCGTGCCCATCTTCCGAAAGATCTGATAAGCAATTAAGATGCCCTTAGCCTGTGGTGGAACTGGTTTTCGAGTAAGGAAACAAGGCTCGCACCTTGGACCCTCGTGGCCAAACTACGATGCCAGCGCCAACCTCGCTAAATTGCCTTGCAGCTTCGAATATTTCGACCTCAATATCTGGGTACTTCGATAAAGCCACGCCGAACGTCAAGCCGCCGACGCCTCCTCCGCTAATGTGTAGAGGACGAAACAAACCAGTTGCTCTCAGGCTGCCGTTACTGTATCCATGAGGAATATATTTGAATTCTCTTACCATATCGCCACCCTGAATTTCGCACTAGTCATCTGATGTATCGCTATCGTCGCCGCGCGAAGTGGGGCAGCTTTATATTCGTTGGTAAGGCTGGAGTAGAATCTCCGTGTTACGTTACAGGCTGAGCGCAGATTGGCATCGTGGCCCGTGGGTTGGTTAGTTATGTCCGATCGAACCGCGCGTTGCCGCCAATACAACGCACTCAGAAGTTGATGTGAACCACGTAAAAGCGGATCGCAATCACCCGACCCGAAGGCATATATGGCCTAAGTAACCCAGCATTGCAAGCACACGAGGGAGCAGGGTGTGTGAAAATTTTGATTCCGGCGAATTGAGAATAACAGCAACTGCCAGTGGCTGGTCAAAAAGTCGATCACAGATATACTAAATGAATCCACGTCATGTACGTTATGATGTGGGGACAGAGCGCACTTACATTTCCGAATCCGAGCAGGTTGGCGAGGCACACGGACAAGAGAAAGATCTAACTGGGTATGTCAAGTCCAGTGCAACGGATGCGATCCAACTCCTTTTCGATGTTCGTTGGATCGTTCTTCAAATTCGCAACATCAACATCTGGTTGACTTGGAATGCAACGAACTAATCAGATATGCACTGGTCTGAAGGTACATTGGATTGATCACAAGGTGGAACACGATCTCGAGACGGCCTGGACTTCAAATATGGCATTCCATTTGGCCCGTACTGCCTCGTCGATTCTACCAGTGTTTGGGTTTCTACTGGCGCCAAACCACTAATCGGGAAGACGGGTACCTGAGCATGGACATCAATGTACTAATTAGAATGATGAGTTTTTGGAACGGGAACACCCTAAGGCCCTTGATAGCCATAGCTACACCAACGCGGCCTGTGAGCACCGTTCGGCTGACTCACTGACAAACAATTTAACAGGGTGCGTCGAAGTACAGTAAGACAAATCCCACCAAAACGATGTTGGAAACCACCCTCCAAATAATCGAGAAATCAAACGTTCGTTTTCCAGTTCAAGTTTGGTCTTCGGAAATCACTGCGAAAGTCGATACAAGCTATATGAGCGAGATTCGAATTGCTCGCTCCCTCGTAGTAGTACTTTACAGCAATAAAAATACAAGCAGAGTGTTGCTCAAACCACTCTGGTCCCAGGCTTCAAGCCAACATTTCCACCGCGTCGCGCAGTGCTTCATCCATGTCAGTAAGCCAAGCCCACTCCCAGTCTTTGGTCATTCTCTCGCCAAACTCTGCGAGGGAGATATCCCCCGCTTGCCATGCGCTCATCCGTCCGGACAGCATCGCACGCACGGCGACGTCGGACGAGAACTCCCTCCTTAATTTGTCGTAGACCGCTAGGGCACGAGGGATCGTCTCCAACGTGATTGACGGATGTCCAAGTACCGTAGCCAGAAGGAAGGCATCCTGACAACTTTCGTCAGCTGCTAACGACTCTGAACTGGATTAAAATGAGCCATGCCTCGACACCCTGTCCTGCACCGGACCCTTGGAAGGGCACCATTGCATGGGCCGCATCGCCGACCAATGCAACCCTACCGTGGTACTGTATAGGCAGACATTTTGTTACATGGACTGCCCATATATTTCCTTTCTCGATACACTGTGCGAAGTGGGTATCATCAAAGATATAAGGCAATAAATGACGTGAATTTCGTTTACCTCGAGGATAGGCTCCGTTTCTTTCTCAAGCCCTCTAAATGGCTTGCAGAATTCTTCCTTGGTCAGCTCACGTACCCAAGGTCCGTCGAACCCTCTCCTCCCAGTCGTGTCTGGTTCATAACAAGTACGGGCAAGCTCTTCAGACAGAGAAAACCCTGCGAAATTTATAAATTTTCCGTTTGAGATCGGATACGCAAGGAATAACTGTTAATCATGTTTCAAAATGACACGAAGCATATCCTTTCAGGGGCTTTGTACTCACGGTGTCCTTGCCCAAATACTGTGACGAGAGCTCTTCAGCAGCCAAACAAAGTGGGAAGAAGTCGGCTTACCATCGTGGGTCCTTGGAACACTCGATGATCCGGTGCACGGGCCAGGAGGTTCTCAGCGTTGATCAACGTGCGGTAAGCAGTCACCCCACTCCAGATGGGATCCGCACAAGACAACGCAAAGTCTGCTGCTTGCCCACTCAGGTTCTGAGCAACTTCGGGCATCATGCAGCGACGCACGGCCGACTTGACGCCGTCAGCACCCACCAGTATGTCGCACATCGACGACGATCCGTCTGTGAAGTTCAATGTTATTGGAGAGTTATTTGTGCTTTCTGGCTGGGTGTATGAGACAAGTCGCTTTGACGTATGCGTCTTGCATGAAGGTGACAGATATGATAACAAGATTCCGTGAAAGTCTGCCCGATGGAATCTCATCTGATCACCTGTGGGAAATTCATGAGTCGATATATCCCGTCAAAATCGGACGTCTCCCAAGTTACCCTTGGACATCAATTGAAATAGCTCGACTCCCTCGGATTGGTCGCTCTTGCGGTAGCGAACAGTTGGAACTACAATCCCAATGAGGAAGAGGCGATTCCTGGCTTGTCTGCGCACCTACCGAAGCCTTCTGTGTATACGTATTCTGTTGCTGCCTTCACGAGGTCGTTCTCGAAATCGGGACCCAACCTCCGTAAGACCTTCAAGCATACGATGCCATCAACTTTTGGTCAACTAGTCTGGGAAGAAACTCGCACCTTGAGCACTCGTGGCCAGAACCCAAAGCCTGCACCGATCTCGGTAAATTCTTTGGCGGCCTCGAAAACCTCAACCTTGATATCCGGATATTTGGACAGGACAACAGCCAGGGTCAAGCCACTGACGCCTCCTCCGCTGTCGGTGGGCGCGAGAACAAGTCAGAGTCTGCAATAAATCGTTATGAACATCATCGGCTCCTTACCATATCGCAACTTTGAATTTGGCACCAGTCATCTATGTATCCTTTGTAGTCGTCGTCGTACGGTGGAAGTGAAGCGAAGTAGTCGAATTCTACTAGGAGCGCTCTCATCTCTTTATACTCCGTTTGTTCAACATCATTTGATCTTGGGGAAAAGGGAAATTGACAAGCGCCACCGTGTCAGGCCCGATTGGAGCGCGGGACGGAAGGGAGTGACACCGCGAAGCGATGATGTGGAAAACACCCACAAAGTGTCCATTGGGAATGGTACTGGAGCCGGGGCCATGCGAACATCCCAATAGTAAACGGCGCTCACAGGTGTGCTTGGCTCTTCTCTGAAAATAAGGCAGGACCGGGTTTGCGATCCGGGCAGCGCGTTGCCAAACCTATAAGTCCCAGGGGCAGGGAGAGCAACTACTACTTGCAGCAGGCTCGAAGACGGACAGGTTTTATCACCCCGATTCACCTGTGACGGGAATAAACCGAGTAGGAACGAGTCACTCGTCTAGTTGTGTGATTCTTGAATGTCAACAACTTATCAGCCTGAGTAGTGTCTGCCAGCCGACTCCATGGCACTTACAAAACACCTTGTCGACATGACATCAGAGCTTAGTGATATTTGCCTACCAGCGAAAGATAAACAAAATAAAAGGGTCCTTCCCCAAAGATGAACGTAAATAGTCTGCCTACTTATGTAAGGGTCTGCTCTAAAACGATCAATACCCTCCACCCCTGGGTTACCGCACTGAGTGCTCAGGAATACTACGGCCTGTCATATGAAAGTGAGTATGAATCACTACAATCGGTTCGTCAGGTGGACATCGCACCAAGCGGCTTCCTCAAAGCTAAGTATGATTCGGAGGACTAATCCGTCGTCAAGCAAGTTCTCCCTTCGGCCTAGGATTGCTTACCCTGCTCACAAATCAACCAAGCATGAGTTTCACATATATCATAGGTTATTCCCAGACATACCACGTGTTAGAAACATCGGATGGCTAAGATTACTCCGCAGAGCACATGGAAGAGGACGAGGCCACTCCCAGCTCCCTTCCTCTGTGGGTGGAACTCGAGTACACCGTACGTTTTCCATTCAATGATTCATACCCACTGACGTACATCCACTTCGATAGCATATGAAGATGCTGGCCGGTCCGGCCGGCCGCGTTCTCTTCACGCATCTCTCTCCCAAATCTGGTGCCTCGCTGCGCGAGAAATTGGATTCCGTCACTAGACCGTGCGCGTCCTCGGAAGTTTACCCGCAGTCCGTCTTGGAACTGCTCCAAGACCAAAATGTACCACCGTCTAAAGTGTGCCTGCTGGACCCCAAGGCCGAACGCGAACTCTCGCCCGAGGACGGTCAGGAATTCTCGTGGTTCTTGTTCGGGGTAAGACTTCTTTCTCGATCTGCACTTCGTCGTCGACTGACTCCCTTCCTCGGTTGTCTTAGGGCATTCTAGGTAATTCTATCCTTTTACTTCAACGTGACGGCCACTCCATCTCATCCAAATCATACTCGGGTTGAAATTGGCAGGTGACGATCCACCTAGGGACCGCACGTCGCAACTCCGTCAGCTGGGGTTCCCGACGCGCCACCTCGGACCCGTGCAGATGACAACCGACACGGCTCTCGGTGTGACGAAGCGCGTTGTCGATGACAAGGGTGAGCGAGTGATCATTGCACGGCGAATGTGATCATGTATTTAGGCGCTGACCATGCATTCGTCCGATCTACAGTCCCGCTGGTCGACATCCCCTACGTGGTACGTCTTGCCCTGATGAGCCGCGCATTGGTCGACGATATGTAACTCGTAAGCCATGCAGGAATTTCCGACCATCAAATTCAACGCCAAGGAGAGCGTCGAGATGCCCTTCAGTCAGTAGCAACCTTTGTCAACGATCCGCCACTAAGACCGTGACGTACAGAATACATTGCTGACAAGCCCGGTGGAGAACCACTGCTTCCTCCCGGAATGAAGCAGTTGTTGTACGAAGACTTGAACAAAGGGTTCGATTTCTGAGAGTTTTACAGATAGTATGGGAGGAAGTATGTGCCGAGCGATGTCTCCGCTGCAGTCTGATGTAATTAGTTCAGTGGTCGTCCTGAGCGCTAATCTCTGCCGCAACACGATCATCGTCGATACCGATTAAAAGCGCTACCTTGATAACATCTAAAACTAAGATACAAAGATGCAGCAACATGGATATTACAAAATGACAACTTATCTCCCATGCGTGATAAATGCAAAACGGTATACAACCGACTAGGAGTCCCTGTGAGATGTCACCACCACCTAGCAAAATAAGAAAAACAATAAATAAGTACATATTCGACCGCCTGGATCGAACCAGTATATCATCGTGAGCCTGTCCATTTACAAACAGAGGAAGAAGAAAAAGTCAGTAGACCATGATTGTACATTATTTGACGACCGGGTCATCGAAGGAATCAGCACTGCGATTTCCGTGACGAAATGATATTGACGATGACAACAGACATCACGAGCGCTGCCTCGCGTCAGAGCCCTGCTGTTGTCGCTGAAGCTTCTCGAGTGCTTGTGGATCCCAAGGTGGTGGGTATCTCGCATCGATCAGATTCTGATCCGCAAGTGCGTCCCTCATCCGATCCCTGTCGTTCATGCCCATCCGGGCTCGACACCGAACGAGACGGAGCTTCGTCCTCGTTATCCCTGCAACACATGGGGACAATCGACAGCGTGAGCAAACGCGCTCCATAGGGGCATCCAAGCCAAGAAAAAGACCAACTCACAGGTCGCTATCGTGTTCCGATCCTCCTCCATGAATGGGTTGTCCTGCTGGAGATCGTCTTGCAGAGTGTAAAGACACCACAGAGACTCTTCGTACAACTTCTCGCATTCATCAGGACTCGTCGCCTGATCCAAGAGTTCTTTGCGCGCAGCTGTTCGACTCTGCGAAAACGAAGAATGAAAACGTTAGTTATCACATAGACGAGAAGGCATTTTATTCACGAGTAGTAGCGCCCGATCATAAATCAGCTGATCGAGATATATCTTAGGACCGTCGTATTGCACTGGCAACCACGTCTTCACTAGCGCCGCGCGGTCGTTGCACTTGATGAACTGCTCCTTGAACCACGCAAGCGCTAACCAGAACATGTTAGTCGTAGTATGCGTTGAGCGTGAATACAAATAAAAGAATGAATTTACCGTCATCAAAGCCCACGCTGACCACAAAATCCCCATCGGGATATCGCATACGCAAATGTTCTTGATAATTCCGTAGTTTGTCGATTCCCCGCTGGGAGAACGTCATCAAGAGCATGTACACTGCAACACAGGTTACAGCAGTGAATTCCACTTCTTGATCTGCGTTCCGCCGTCGTTCGGCCTGCTTTTCAGCCTCGCCTTCTCGACGAGAAAACTTGGTGGGATCAGGAAGCGGCTCTACGTGTAAGACCACACACACGTCAGTGACGGCACAAACGATGGAGCGATCAAGGAGGACTGACTCTGTGGAAACGCCTTGACGGCTTCGTACATCTCGTCCGCCCAGTGAGTCAACACGTCCGTTTTCTGCGCTAACTCCTCCAATGTAGCCAACAGCTCATCCTCCATTGGATCGCGAGACAAAAGAACGCCGTTCCTGACCACATTTTCGTCTGTGGGCACTCGTAGTAAAATTTGCGGTCGGCGCGGAGAAGATGGAGCGTGGTAGTGACCAGAGCCTGGGGAAATAGGTGATTTGGGTGTCGACACTCCGAATAGCTTGCGTGATGCGAGCGATAGGGCGCGGCTGAGCGCGTTTGAGGCCACTCGTGTAGGGGAGGAGGAAAGGGGAGGTGCAAGAGGGTGTGGTGGGGGAGGAAACGTGGTGTTGTAATTCGTAGGAATCGGGGCGGTGAGAGGAGAATTCGAACGGGATGAGGATGATGGACGATCCAAAGGATGCGTCTCGTCTGTAAGGGGAGATCCGGCAGGGCGATGCTCGTGAGGAATCTTACGACGGGCTGTGCTGAGTTCTGTGGATCATTCGGTGAGCGATTTGCATGGATGAGCGGTGTGGGAAGGAGCTTACCGTCAACAGCGCGATTGAACTCGAGCGCACGCACATCACCGACGAGGACGTATTCTTTTCGGATAATCCCATCCTCTTCTGATTCCCCAGGAATGATAGAACCTTCGGTAGATAACGGCTTTCGTACTGGCCATCCTTTGCCGTTTTCAGGGATCAGGTCAGATCCCGTGTCAGTTTGGATTTGAGGGGGTTCGAATGGGACTGGGGGTGTCTTACCACGCCGCGAAGATGAACTGTCCCTGTCAATCAACGTCAATCGATGAAATGCTGAACTACTTTATGCATTACCTTCGAGAAGATGGGCCAGGAATGGGTGCAGCGACCAGATCACCCGACTCCCTTCGGCGAAAATGAAACTTGCTAGGTGGGATCATTGCCTTGGGATCAAGCACCTCTGGGGGAATCACTTTGTGATGCTCTGGGATTTTATCAGCAGGTGACTCTTCATCTTCTGTTTGCATACTGGGGACGGAGGTCACGGCGCTTGCACGCAATGGAGGTGCAGGGGTGGGACGAGGAAACTTCGATTTCGCAAGGGCTTCACTTTTGAAAAATTCTTCAAAAGTAGCACGTTCTACTGGACGACGCCTCAGAAGAGCACGGATAAGATCTTTGATATCAGCAGGCACGATCTGTGGTTCCTCCGGTTTGGTCGACGCAGAGTGTGAAGGGGGCTGATTCGAATTCGCACGCGACAGATCCTCGTCCGGGAACTTGACACCTTTGGAGTGTTCGATCTTCTTGAGAAGCTCGACGTGATTTTGCGCGCGAAATGGTGGTTTCCCTACGCACATCTCGAATAATACAGCGCCAACACTCCAAAGATCAGCTTTTGCATCATACTTCTCATATCGCAGGATTTCGGGTGCCATGTACAACCTAATTCTGAACTCAGTGATGCACTAACCGCTGAGTTGGATGCGAACTTACGGTGAACCACAAAGAGTCTCTGCCAACATTGCGTTGGGAAGGGAGCGTGCGAACCCAAAATCAGCAACCTTCAGAATTGGTACCCCAGTAGGATGCCCTTTCGCGAGTTCCTCCGGAGGTGCTGGCGTCAGGAGGAGATTCTGTCCCGGATTAGTATGAATACGCAAAAAAGACAAGACAAAGTCTACCTGTGGCTTGATGTCTCGATGGATGAGGTTTCTAGTCCGCAGGAATTTAAGTGCTCGAGCTATAAAAAGATTTGTTATTCGTGCGAACGAAATGGAGAGAGGAACGGACCAAGCTGGCGCAGAAAGCTGCGCACGACTATCTCGTCTAGGCCGCCTGATCTTGGATGGGGATAGTACTGCAAAGCGGCTCCTGAGGCTGGGGAGTATTCGAGGCCCTCGACGCGACCACGTTTCTTGATGTAGTTGGTCAGGTCACCGCCTGCACAGTATTCCATGATGAGGAATATGTTTCGTTCCGCGCGCTAAGGAAATACCAGTGAGCACGAGAAAAAAAAACATATAGCTCTGAACAAGAGGGAAAACGCTTCCAGATGTCACTCAATTGAGGCCCCTCCTTCGTATACAAGCGACTCTGCCCACATCCGACAGAATGAAATGATGCGTACCACAATGTCAATAAGTTTCGTGATATGGCGGTGCGACAAGGACTTGAGTATTTCGATTTCGCTTTGCAGATTGTCAAGTAGCTTGGCTGTAAGGATATCTCTGCGAACGGACTTGATAGCGACTGTTTGGTGTGTTTCCTGATAGGCGACGACATAGCTCTGAGCTGAAGAATCAAAGATACGGCAGCGCGATACGCACCTCGTGGTATCCTTTGTATACAGTTGCAAAGCTCCCCTTTCCAATGTCGCTCACAATCACGTACGGACGAGCTTCGTCATCGTCGGTCGGGCGTCTGGTAACGGACTTGTCCTTGTCTGGAGGCATGCTTAGTTGGGGCCCTTTGGCGGGCTCTGGTTGCATGCGATGGTGGTTGTTTGAGAGAGAAAGAGAACTGGCTCGGGTTGCTAATTAGCTTTGCAGGGGTCTCTCAGCCGATCATACAGCCTTCCCTTTTTTGGAAGGCTGTTCCCTGGACTGACTGCTGACTAAGCGAATGTCCCAATTGCTTTTACAGTAGTAGTATTATGTACTCCAAGTACTAAGCTACGTAGTAGGAATCTTGGATTGAGACGCTAGGAATATCTTGAAAACGTGAGTAAAGGGAGGATCAATGTAGATGGTAAGATCTAGAGCTTCTTACTCATTCAACGTCACTAGTTCCCCCCGGATCATACCGATACGGTAACTCCTGCGTCGGGCTGCCACCAAGGCAGTGTTTGTCAGACGCCTTCAGTGGAACTGTGAGCGCTCAGGCGTCAGTTAAAGTACTCTGTGGAGGAAATAGCGCTGCCGCCACTCTGAGTCATTTACTGTCTCTGGCTAGGCCCAAGTGTCCAACTCTTTTCCTTTGGTCGTTCTCTTCTTCGCATCCGAGGCAATTCTGGGCGTTAAGTTCCCTGAGGACTTCTAGCCATTGCCTTCATGATGGGTGTTGCGTCCAACCGAAATGCAGGCAAGACAAGGTCGAATGCTATCGACCGCCACATCAAACAGGAATCAAGAACTTGCAGAAGAGCGAACGTTCTCTTGCTTGGTATGTCCTTCTCTTCTGAGTCAGCCTTGTTTGCATCACACGACCGACCTTCATCCAGGGTCTGACCCGGAGAGGTTGTCAGTTGTCAAACAAATGAAGGTCCAGCACGGCTTGACTGATAGCGAACTGACGCATTATCGCCTCAAAGTATACCAAAATTGCCTCGACAATGCCCAGGCGCTCGTTCGCGCCATTCGTGACATGGGCATTGAATATGTCAACCATGCAAACAATGTAATCTCTCCATCACATTCACATCGCCTCTCCATCGATTCATTCTAACAGGTCAATGCTGATCGCATTCTCAAGTATTACACCCCTTCGTTTGTCTTCTTTCCCGAAGTTGCCCAGGCCATACACCACATATGGCAGGATCCGGTTATACCGAAAGTCCTGGACTTTCGGGATGAGCTTGGTCTTGGCAAACATGCTGACTAGTCAGTATCTAAGAATAATATTCATTGGTTTCCTTGTACTAATCCTGATCACGAGTTTCTTCCAGGAGATCCTCAGAATCGGATCTCCCTGTTACGTGCCTACAAACACTGACATCTTGAGAACACGAGAAAACATAACACAGCTCGTCGAAACTTACTTCACCTTTAATGAATTCCAGTATGTTTCGTGATCACACTCCACCGCCAGATTCGGAGACTGGAACCCGCTCATTGACTCAACTTTCGTAGGACGGTCATAATTGATTGCGGTGTCCGGCACTCACCTCGCAGATGGATACATTATTTCGAGGACATCACCTGCGTCCTCTTCTGCGTGTCGCTGAACGATTATGATCAGGTTTTGCAGGAGGACGATCGTCATGTTATATGTTTCATCTTTTCCAATGAGCTACTGCTGACGTCGTCTGTAGAGCGAATTGAGCGAATCCATTGCGCTCTTTGACTCTATCGTCAACTGCCATCGGTTCGCGCGTTCGAGCATCATCGTACTTCTGACTGGTATCGATGCATTCAGAGACAACTTACCCAAAGTACGGACTAACCTTCCTTTGCATTCCACACTTTACCTTATCATGTCTGCTAGATACCACTAGAGAAATATTTTCCCGACTATGCCGGTGGCACCGACGTCGACGAAGCGCTTGGGTATATAGTGTCGCGATTTGCACAAGTCAATCGAACAAAGGTCCCAGTATACTTTATGTGCGTCTCCGCGTCCCCCCGTCGTGACTTGTAACCCTTATTCGTTTCCTTGTAGCCTGCACAGAGCCAATGATCCGACAACTTCCCAGCATCTCCTCGCGATCGCCAAGAAGACCATCCTGCAGAATACCTGGCAGGAATTCCAAAGGAAACCGTCATTTTCAGCTGCGATGCGAATTTGGTCTATGCGCTCCGCATTGTCGCCCGCTTGGAGTCTATCTCGACGACTACGCCTCGGGTACTCGTAGCAAGCTTGACGTCCTTTTTGCACGCTATACGACCATGCAGCCTCACGATGCGCAACGTTCAGCCTCTATCTTTGTTTACCTCCTTTACTTCTTTCCCAAGCTCGCTTTTCAAGGGGACCACCGGTCAGTCGGAATACCTTGCAGTCCTTCGCCAGAATCATCATTGCCACAGCCCGACGCTCTCCGAAATACCCGTTTATCACTTTCATGGTCTAAATCAATCTCAGTTTGTGCAAGGTTCTTTGAATGTACATGTTTTTTTTGCAAGGCATATTACCATAATTAGTGACAAGTGGTAGAACCAGTACACGCAACATAATATCCTGCCAATGCACTAGCCCATGGCATACGATGAGGTATCGAAACCCAAAGGCAACTCGAAAAAAGTGAGCGCCTAAGCATGTAATCTGTTTGTTAAAAGAGCAACCATTCAACGCGTCAGTCAAATATACGTAAGGTATATCTCGAAATTAAGAACTATGAGATGAGATGAGATGAGATGAATGAGATGAATGAAACAAAGTGTTGCTCGATCATAACACAACGCAACGCATCACTGACTGCTCAGCGTCTTCTCCGAGTCGAAAAACGCAACCAGCTGTCCGACGGGGACCTTCTTGCCCGCACCCACCAACGGCTTGTTCTCCTTGGTCTTCACCGACCTCGATTGTCGTCTTAGGACTAACGGATCAACGAACCGAGACTGCAAGTGGTCCCCGCCGCCGCCGCCGCCACTCAAGCCGCCGCTTCTGTCCGTCCTAATATCGGTCGACTGCGACCGCAGACGGTGTTTCGAAACCACAGCCTGATTGCTCTGCAACAGCGATGAGCTGCTATAGGTCGACTGTGCTCTCGCCCTCGGGCTCGCCGCCGAGCCAGGCTGTCCAACACCACGCCCGCCATCCGCAGTCGTGCTCGCGCCCACAAGCCTGATCCCGGTAGCCATCGCAGCTCCCACACGCGTAGCACCTCTCTTTCCGACAGTCTCTGGGCCCCGCTCGTCGTCGTCATCATCATCCTCGCCGTTGTTGCCACCATCGTTGTCATCCTCACTACTCTCTGCTGCGTTTGAGAAGTACGCAGTTCCCATACCCATCATCGTCCTCGCCCTCTCCCGCTCGTACTCGGCCTCCACCTCAGGCGGAGCAACGATCGGCCCGCCTAGCGCAACCGTATACCGTTTCCGCGCACCAGACAGCGGAGTGGGACTAACACTCCCTCGTCTCACGCCTTGCATGCCCGGAGGAGGTGGAAGGCCGCTCGGAGTCGGGGACGTCACGCGCGACGGCGGCGACGTGGGCGGGCCGGTAGAGGAGAACTCGAACGGAGAGGACAACATGGGTGGGAGACCGGAGAGTACCACCGAAGATGGTCGGGAAGTCGGGGGTGGGGAGCTGGCAGGGGTGTGCGTCGGCGAGATAACATCGCCCGGGCTAGTGTAATCTCCTGTAGGGTAAGGAAGGCGTGTACCCGCCCTGGACGCGTTCTTCGCGAGCGGGGGACTCGTAGACTCGCGGGCCGTGAGCGAGGACATGCGGCGGGGAGTTGATGTCATGTTCGTCACCGGCGTGCTTATCACGCTCTCCGGGGGACTATTGGAGGCCAGCGAGCTAAACGAAGATTCGTGCGTGCTCGCGATCATGGATTCTGTCGGAGGGGCTGAACATAGTTCAGGAGAGTCCTGAACCGCAGTGTTGGACGATAGGACGGCGGGAGACGTTGCAAAACGAGCCATTTCCCTTCCGAGCTCGGTGATGCGTCCCTGCAGTTCGGTAACGTCGTCTCTGATCGCCCGAAGGTCTGCTTCCGACGAAGGGGTGACCTTCTCCTGCTCCTTCGCTTTTTCTTGCTCCTTCTCTTTGGTACGCTCGTTTTCCTTGTCGACAAGCCAACGCTCGACATCGCCCATGCGCTCCTCGAGGGCACGCACGTGGGACACCGTCCAGCGTTCGAGTTTCTCGAAGCGTTTGGCGATGGTCAATAGCGTCCCTGGTACATCTAGAGTTCCCGAGGATGTAAATGAAGCATACGTGGGGGGCTGTTCACGTGCGGGAGAACCACCTGGTGATGTACCCCGCTGAAGCGAGATCGGAGAGAGATTGATAGGCTGTGGCGCCAGTGCAGGCGATAGCTTGACCGGCGTCTTGTTAGCCGTAGGAGATGTGGGAGAAGAGGACGCTCGGGGAACAGAGCCACTGGGGGGAATCTTGAGATTGATGTACGCAGGGTCTGTGTACTTGCTCGCGGCGCTTGCAGGCCAACCGTTGCCGTTGCCGTTGCCATTGTCCTTTCCCTTTGGGCTCTTCTTTTCCTTTGGGCGCGATCGAGCTTCCTCGATCACTTTTTGAGCGGGCGTAAGCTCCTTGGTGGGCGTGAGCCTCGTCTTCGCAGCCTGCCACCAGCCCGACACGCCCTCCTTGGCTGACGAAGCAGGCGAGGGCGGGTTAGGCAGTGTCTGTGATCTACCACGTGGAGGAGGCAAGGGAGGCAACGCCTGGGGCGAGCCCGAGTTCATCATGGCGAGGACACGTTCCTCCTGTGCGCGCCGCTCCTCCGCTTCCCGGGTAAGTATCAGCTCGGCTTCGCGCCTACTTTGGTCGCGTTCTCGCAGCGCCTCTGCTTCCAGTTCGGCATCGGAGGGGAGGGGACGAATCCCTGCAACGGGGCTGATGAGCGAGCCGACGCGCTGCGCGAAGTTGGCCGCGAACTGTGTCATTGACGCCGTAGGGGACTGGCTGCGCACCCACGTGCGATTAGCGTCGTCATTATCGTCGTCGTCGTCGTCGTCTTCATCGCCAGACTGGCTGTCTTGAGAGTTTCTTCTTGGTATAAAATCGTTACGTAGGGGCGAGTGTGGCCCGCGGGGGGAGGGCGGGTGTCCGTAGACGGGCTCTGGCTGTAAGCTTCGATCAGCTTGATTCGCTGTGTGCGCTGAGCATTCACCGCACCAGGTTCAGCGACGTTGGGGGTGGTATTGACGAAGCGTTTTGACGCCGCTGCTGGGCCGCTTGGATGATGGACGCTGGAATGGGCCTGGGCGACGAAAGGGCGTTGAGATTGGCGATACTTGGGGACAGTGAGGTCGTTGAGGATGTGTTGAGGGACTGCGAGGACATCGTGCGGCACGGCGAGCGGGTGTGGAATTTAGTGCCTGCTCGCTGTGGGCGACGACGAGCACGACGTCCGCGCTAGTTGGGCGGGGGGGGCGTCGATATTGGCGTTGGAGTTCACGACGAGCGTGCGAATAAATTTCCTGAACGAGAAATTGCCTGATCCCGACCACCTCCCCTTCAGGAGAAAAGAAATTTTGGCGGGGCGCGCTGACGGCGACGTGGCTTTCCCGACGACGTCCATGACAACCACCGCGACAAGCAGCACTGGCTATTCATGGATTCGAGACGCGCAGAGACGTACGTGTTCGTGCCCAGCTCACCGCTCGGCGCTCATTCTTGTCCATCGACCAGGCTTGAGGCGCTCTCTGCCTACTTGCAGCACCAGAGATCCTTGCTCGCACGAACACAAGCCGACATCGAGAGGCTAAAGACTCTCAGAGAAGAAATCAGCGCGTCACCAGAACACTTAACGAATCGCAGCAATTTCCAGGTATTTCGTTGTCTTCTTCTCGACCATATCGGTGACATTCGGGAATTCTACGCAGGATAACGACACTCCCACTACCCAATTACCCAACGTGTCAGACCTACAAGATTATCATCCGGACCAGTCCTTCCAATCTAAAATTGACTGGCAAGCATTTTCAGCAAGCGGTCTGCGTCTACCATCCAGTCCTTGGCCGCATGTCATACTCATGTTCCTTCCTGATGATAGACCCGACACCCCTACGTACTCTCGCCATTCGAACTCGAATAGATTACACTCAGCGAACTGTCCCTGCTAACACCCAACGATCCCCGCTCTCGTTTCTTCAGAAATTCGTCAAAGATGCACGCAAAGCAATTATCGACCCCGTATTTGACAATTTATCCACCTCCACTAACATCGGCGCATTATCCAATCCTACGGTCACATCTAATCCTCACGTTAACTCACCGTCGTCGGACGACCATAATCCTACTCCCCACTTTACTTTACCGTCCTCTCTCTCTGAAGATGAAAAGGCACACCAACAGACGCCAATTGTTCAGGACACTGTTCGTAGACGTGACCGTGCACGCCCCAAGACTCGAGAGCTGAAGAAGCGCAAGATGAAAACAGACCTGGTCATCGGATGCAAACTTGGAGAGGAGGGATCTAATCATTTACCCATTCGAAATGACTTGGAAGACGAGAGCATGGACGTAGACATCAGCGGAGGGACGCCACAGCCTTGCCCATCCGCGTCATTGGACGGCTCTCTGGACCAAATGGGCGAGCCTATAGATGCGGATGATGTTCGTGCACCAACTCTGGAAGACTCAACATGGTCCACGAAGCTACCGAAACTGCCAAGAGCCCGTCAGCATATTGATTCACCCCGGGACGGCAGCAATCGGTCATCCCGTACACGTAAACCCTCTCTGAAACTTCAGTCTCAGTTTCTGACAGCGCGGAATCATGAACCATCGCCTACATCAGTTCTCCCAATTCCATCACAAAGCCTCGGTAAGCGCTGTCGCGACGTTGCGTATACAAACGACACGGCCCCAAAACCGAAGTCTGATCCGTTGTCCCTGTCGGGAGTGAACACAGAGGCCGATCAGAATAGATCTGATACTTACAAGCAATCCTGGTCCATTTCCGAGCAGCATCTTCTCGAACGGCTGTTGGAGGAGATTCCAGACGGGGAAAGAAACCGGTGCGTGTGTAAATATGCAGTCTTCTTTCGGTTTTTTTTGACATCCACGGCAGGTGGGCCAAGATATCACAAGCCATGGGAGGGCGTCGGACGCCGAGACAAGTTGCAAGTCGTGTACAGAAATATTTCGAGAAGTTGAAACGGTTTGGAGTGAGCGTAGACAAGAAGAATCATATACATAGTTGAATGGGACGATGCGTCGGATCGAATGAACAAGAAACAAAGAAGATGAGACCACAGAAAGTTGTCTAGATTTGTAACCCTAACCCTAATTCAGGGTGCGAACCATGTGATGGTGCCGGTCCGAGCACTCACACTTGGTAGACGTATTCAACCTTGCTTTCCATTTTACCAGCTCCACGGTCACCAGACGTAAAGAAACACGATGTCGAACAAGCGGTTTGACGCGAACAATGCTCAGAATCTCGTTGAGGTGTGCCCTTTATTGCATGTACGGCACATTGAAACCACGTTGCTCATGCGAACCTGTTTCCCTGTGATTGCGGATGAAGATCGAGAAACAGTTCGTACACACATTCCGTGACGTGCTGCCCGCCGCGCTGACGAATCTGCGTCCGAGTCTAGATTCGCGGTCAAGGCTGTTGAACATGCGCAAGTGAGTTGCCATGCTGTATTTAGGGTCCATGACCCTCGTGTTCAACTCCAGCCGCTGATCTCATTCAGACATACTGGAATCTGCTCGAAAAGATTCCCCCGCGTGAACTCAAGCTGTCCAAGTCGGTGACTTTGCTTAATATGATCTTCGCGTCTCTTGCGAATAACAAATCTGTCGAGCTAGGTGGGATGATGAAATCTATGAACAAACCATGGCCACGTTTCCAGAATTCGGCGAGGAAGGGCATGGGAAACTCGTAAGGCTCGACGAGAACTGGCTCAAGAGTGAAGAAGGAAAGAAGAAATGGAGAGACTTCATCAATCAGTGAGTGCGTCTCTTCGTCTTTACAAACGGTGCCTCATGTCACTGCGTCTTCGGATGGTATGTGGGTACTCACCAACGATCCTATGGGCGATTACTATGTGATAGATATGAAGAGAAAGTGAAGGATTACAACTTTGGTTCTCTCATACGTACAGACGCATCGAAGGAGTATTCCGAGACCAACACCATATTCGGTCAGTTCGAATCACATGTGCGGGTGTGTTCGTGCTGACCTTGCGATTGTCACGTAGTGATGCGAATGCAGTTCCTCGCTATCGAGGTGGGTACTTGGTCCAGATAACACGCGAACCTGGCTTGATGGTGAATTGATGGGATGACAGATTGCTCGCAACCGGCTTGGACTTAACGACAAGGCGCACGAGATCGCCAAGGCTGATGCGGAGAAAGATCGCCTGAAGAAGGAGAAGGAGGCGGCGAAGGCCGGCAAGAAGAACGGAAAATCATAGAGCCCCACATCGGTGTGTACGTTGGAGCGGTGCTCGAGGCTTGCTCATAAGCGTCGACACTTCTCCAATTGTATTCCTTCACAGCAGGCGGTGGTCCCTCTTGCGTTCGGTCGACCACGGAGATGATTTATGCGTGGACAGTTGTGAGAACACGGGTCTGACCCGAGCCTGACCATGAGTATACAACCCTGTAAGGAGTGAATTGCCTCTCTGAGCTCATGCACGAATCCTAGACAGCATTCCGTAAAGGAGTGTTCATTGTTTTTCCCCTCCCAAATACCTTCCTTGAACCTTGTCAGCGATGGCGGTGCTAACCCTGTTACGCAGTCACATGTACACGTGATGTGACCTGTCGTGTCGGGTTGTCACTCCCTGCAAACGCCGAGCGACTTGCGCCATGGACGACGACGACGACGTGATATCGATACGCTCGGACCAGTCCGACGACCAACAACATCCGTCCCGCCGCGAATTGCTTGAGCCCGTCGTACGCCACGTCGTTGACGCTCTCGGTGGCCATGAGGGCGGCGTGTATCGCATGGGAGACGAGGTGAACGGCTGTTTGCACGATCTCAAAAAGTTGTGGCGCAAGGACGACACCGACGACGAACGCACCGTCGCGCGCATTTTCTGGGAGACGAGGGTCCTCCCAAACGACCTAGTTCCCATCCTTCTCGCAACCGCAGGAAAAGGGCTCGTTGAGGACAAGCGGGCCATCGCTTGCGCAGACCTGGTGACTGCGATGACCTGGCCCATCGACGTAGCCGAGGAGCTTCGGGAGCTGGACGAGGAGCTGGACAAGGGCACGGATTATACGCAGCTGACGCTGAGTCACTTGAACTACAAGGCGGCTCTGCTCCGGCCTGGCGTCATGCAGGCGCTGTTCGGCATCATGTTGCCTCCTCTGGTGAAACCAATGAAAGAACGGAAGGAACGCGACGCTCAAGTCGTCAACGTCGTTCTCCATCTTATCCGCAACCTTACGTTTATCAAGGACCTCCCTCCGAACATGCATCTGAGCGCTGATCAGGCGGAATATTCATCTCTCCAGACGAAGCTCGTCAAGGCGTTGTCTGAAACACATACCCTGGACCTGTTCCTCACTATTGCCTCCAACAACGATCGAGATCCGCTGTTCTATGCGTCGAACACGCTCGTTCTGGAAATTTTTTATTTGTTGTTTCGGGGTGTTAAGCCAACGGCGTTGACCATCGACCAAATCAAGGTAACTGGCTATATCTTTGTACGTCAAACGAAATCGCTGAATAAAGTCCACGCAGCAACCTGCCCAAAATCTGCATCGCCTTCTTGCCGCCGAAGACAAGAAGAAAAGGGACATTGCACGCAACGCGTCATCCCGCCATTCGCGTTTTGGCACTACCGTCGCCGTTCGGCTCAATCCTAATAAGAAGGCACCGGTTGACCGCGGTGGCGATAATGCTGGCTCTTCGGCCACAGCCGGTGCATCGGAAAGGGCGTCGTCCTCGAGGCCGCTGGTCCTTCACCGTCAAGCGGCCATCACTCAAGAATCGGGAAATATATTGGACTTTTCGAAGCATCAGAAAGCACGGAGAGTCAACAAGGTTGATGAGCTGGCCCGGGAGGACAGTCTCTCCCTCGAGGTTAGGCTCGTTTTGCAGGGGTTCGCGAAAGGATTTGTGGAGTCTTGCTTTAATCGTGTGTTTGATGGATTTTCCTATCTTGGTGCGATTCTCACAACGTTCTGCTTACCCACAGTGTTCCTTTCCTCGTTGTTGAAGGACATCAAGTCAGAGCGGGCCAAAATCACAGAGAAGGACCATCTTCGTCTGTTGTATACCACTAAATGGTTCCTCGAGTTTTTCCTGAACCTACGATCCAAGGAGACTATCATCGATGGCGGTCAACGGAGGTGGAGTTTCGGGCTCGTTGCGGAGGTCACCGATAGGAGCTGGATCGTTTGGGTCCTCAAACGAATGAGGGAGGCGATGGAAGAAAAGGTTTGTTGTATATTGTATTTAATTTTCTGCCTTCCTTCAAAACTGACGGATGGCATATTTATCGTAGCCAAAAATGTGGAATGAATTGCAGGCGGGCATAGAGTGCCTAACGCAACTCCTTCTCTTGATCGACGACATGTCCTCATCGGTGATCTCCGATCCAGATCTCAATGAAGCCGCGCGGTTGCTTCAGCAGCAGTTGATCTATAACGGCGACGTCCTTGACATTGCTTTGGAAAGTCTGCGATCTTACAAGGAAGGGACGCAGTCGTTGACTTATCTCAACTCGAGCGTATATTTGGCCTATGCGCTTCTACGCATGCTTGAACGCTGGGGGAAAGAGAACAGTGGCTCGGTGTACGTCCGAAGAAACACGATCAAGAAAAAGAAAACCAAAGGCAAGTTCAGATCTTCTTTCTCTGGTGGACAGAGTATGGAATCAATATAACCCTAAAGGAAACGGCACTCTGGAAGAAGACGGTGTGCCTGACGTCGATGACGAGGCTGAGGCAGAAGAACAGGAAGATATAATTCGCGAGTCAGTGTTTACTTTTGAAGCCTTCGAGATGGTACGTGGTCGAGCATGCACTTCACGGCACTTTTTTTGTCACTTACTGAGATAATCACAACTCGGCCCGGTAAACAGAAATTAGCACACTCCGAGATCACACGGACATTGCTTTTCTATCTCTCACGCTACAAGGAGTTCGACTCCCCAGAGTTAATGAAGAGGGCCGTGAATCTGATTCACAGACAGGTCGTAAAAACGAAGGCGGAAGGGTTGTATTTCAATGTAAGCAATGGTTTCACTCCTAATGCACGTTGATGTGTACGTCAACAGGTCTCCACTATGCATCTCTTCAAATCGATCCTTGACGATCAGCGGTCGCTTCCGAAGGACCAGCCATACAAGGATCTCATACAACTGATAACGTTCATATTACGCAAATTCTTCAAAGCCGTGGCGGAAGAACCGTTCCTCATGATTGAGGTGAGGCATTCATCTCTGCTTATCTATCGTCCGATGTTCGCAACGCTTATCGGGTTTTCCGGACCACCCTACAATGTAGGCGTGGTATCCTATGAACCGCGGACACTGGAAACAGTATTCGAGCTGGGAACCTGAGCAGAAACCCAATCGCAAACGAGAGACGGCCGAAGACAACGGCGGTTTTTCAGGGGAAGTCCAAGTTAAGAAGGGCTATTCTTGGAGCGAACAGATCGGTATCGCCATTGCTGCACTCGTTGAAGAAGGCAAGACGGAACTGGTGGAGTGGGTGAAGAACGTAAGTGGTCACACTTCGCCACGCTGTCGACATGATGTTGATGCGGATGATGAACGTTCCGTCCTGGCTGGGTTCAGATTCTTGTGTTAGTCGTCCGCCAGCGCCAACAGATTGTCGATGAGACGGATCAAAAGAATCGGGATGCCGATGCCGATGCCGATGAGATGGGGGACGAAGCCCCGCGAAAGAACGTCGGGCCTTCCAAGGAAGCCGTTTCCAAGTTCACCGACTATGGTACGTGTGTGTTCATTGTCCCTGGAACGCGTGGATGACGCTGAGCGGAATCGTGTAGAAATCCCTTACATTAATGATGAGCACGCAGAAGCTGCTACCAAGAACGCGAGGCTCAAGCTTGTGTTCCGTCTGTTGGGCTTTTTGATTCAGGAGGAAGGTGTGTTACGTGTCTCTGCCGTGATTTCGTTCTTCATCACCGAAATGGGTGTAGACGCCGATGAACTCCAGTGGGTCGTGCCCGCCCCGATTGTGCCGTCCGTCCTACGGGAACGATTGGACGTCGTCGATCAGTTCCTCAAGAATCCTATCGACTTGGAGGGCAAGAAAGCGAGTGAGATGTTGAGTGGGAAAACACGCCGACGCCGCAGGCGGCGATCACCATCGCTCGGTTCCGACGTCGAGCTTCCTGATGACGAACCCCGACGGCGCAAGAAGGACAAGAAAAAGAAGGAAGAACAGAAGTACAAATCGGCTCAATTTATCGAAGATAGCGACGAGGAGTACGGCGACATGGAGGCTTTCCTCGAGCGGGAAAAGGTGTTGCGTGAGAAGATGGCACGCGCCGCCGTTGAGAGCGGGAAAATCGCGACGATGCATGCCACTGGGAAGAAGAAGCGACGAAAGAAGGGCAAGGATGCTGTCCTATCGAGCGCAGAGGAGGACGATCAGGCGCCCACCGCTCCGATGGTATTTCCGGACGATTCGAACAGTGACGACGACGAAGGAATCCTCAAGGCGTTGGACAGGAGTCGGTCGCCATCTCCCCTGCCGACTGCGAAGGTCAAAGCGCGACCGAAGCCACGTCCGGTCCAGAAGCCAAAGCCCACAGCGGCGGGTGAGACGATCCACATTTCGAGTGACTCCGAGCCGCAGGCGCAAGTGGACGCACAGCGGGGATCTGCGTCGCCGACGTCTGCGGTTCTCCGACCTGCAAGGAAGGGACGGCTTGTGCTGTCGGACGACGAAGTGTAGTTATTCGATCCAGGGATGTACGTTTCTCTGGGGGTTGTACAATTTCTCTTTTTTTCTTAATTTGTTGGTCCTTGGTTGGCCTCGATCAGTATCCCTTCAACCTCCTAGACGTGATGGCCTACCATGCCTACTGAACTAGGGACAGAACGTTTTCGCTGGCAGATTGCTCGCATCGCGTGCATGGGCTGTGCAGTCCCCTACTTCTCTAGCATCCAGGGACTATGATCCGGTCGCTTCGTGTCGCGCTTTGGACGTCGAAGCCACTGTTGGCTTGATCCTGGTGTCTGTATTTTGTTCTGTTGGACTGGCTGCTCCGAGTGCACAACCGGGCGGCTCACCGACTTCCTAACAGGAGACCGCAACCTTGTGTGTCTCTTGGCGGCTTTGTACAGAACCCAGCAACATAGAATTCCGATCGGAAAACGGCGGACGAAAGAGGAAATTAACGACCGTTCCTTGCACTATTCCTAATGAAGAGAGCAGAGGGGAGAGAGGGCGAAACTTTGAAATTTCCCCCCGTAGGTTTTACCAGACCAGGTTTGCTGAGCTCAGTTGAGCTGAGCTGATCCAATTTTCAACATTCGAATTTCAATGTTACTCTGAATGTTCCCCGATGATCTCATGAATTCTTTTTCGTTTTCGTTTTCCCTTTCTTTTTTATTTTATTTTACTCGCGCGCAGGCTACCCTGGTTGATGTGTGGCGGTCTCATCCTTATCTTCTTTCCCAGTGCCAGGCGCGCCGCCCCCCGCCGCTCCCGCCGTCTCCCGATATGTTATCACATGACTACGCCACAACGACCACCGCCGAGGAAAAGTCTTGACTCCTCAGGCTGCAGCTGGGCGCTCCGCGTTGGACGACGCCACAAGGGTCAATACAGGCACGGGTCAGACAAGCTCTGCTTTCTCGCCTTGTGGAATTTCTTTTGGTTCAACACCGCGCAAGCGACGTAGTGGCGCTGTCAGAGGATAAGTGCAAACTATAGATCGCAAGTGATCTTTGCTTTGGATTGGTTGCCTTTCGGCCGAGACTCGCTCTCGACGGATTCCCAAGTCCTAGTGCCCCTCTCTCTTTTCCCCTCAGGCTCCCCCCAGTGTTGCCGTATGTGGTACGTAGCGGGTATGTAAACGCGTCGCTCCACAAGTGACATAATAACCCACGATCAATTGGTACGTATGCCCGGACCAGCCGCCCGGTACTGCTCTTGGTCCCCCGCGCTGGTTTAGCGCCGCCGGCTCGTTGGTATGTCCATTGTCGCGTTGCTCTCATTGGCTTCGCTTTGCCAATGTCATTTTGTCCCGTTACTCACTTAACCTTTCTTTTAGAGTTTAGCTGTTCGCCCGTTCGCCCCGTCGTCCCTGGTTGCGCACTTTGACCGTAACCACATCGTTGGTGACAGGCTTCAGAGAGATTTTTCCCTCGGTGCCTCTGACAATTGGACGATGTTCCACGAACTGACCCTTGGCCTGAGATCACCGGTCGAAGAACAGGTTGAAGGCCCAATGAAAATGGTGGCGTTCCTCCGTCCCCCCTTATATATATTTGCCCTACCTTCTCACCGGTTCCATGTGCACCAGTGGGTCTTGCTACATCTTTTCTTTCCTCCTCTCGCGAAGAATGGTCC
>JBBPPG010000192.1:0-38450 GCA_038091855.1 Leccinellum luteum | reverse complement strand
AAAACCATGTTCCGCGCGATTAGCAAGCCAGCCAGCATCACAAATCCTGTCGATATGATGGGGCGGCAGTGGCCTCGCTTCCCCCTCATCAAGTCACCCGATTGAATATGCTTGTCTCGACGCTTCTCTTCGCCAGGCTCCGAAACTCTGATCTGTGTTGGACGATGTTCGAGAAAACTGTATACGCCACCCCGGAAATCCTGCCTTTCTTTGGTCGGTTTCGCCACCGGATTCCTTCTCTATAGGCATCCTTTCCATCTCCTCTGTGATCCGCTCGGCGACGTATATTGACTCGAACGAACCGTTTCTAGTCAAGTTACTGGGTTTGAGGGATCGTCTATCCAATCCACAGGTGACACAACCATTTGTGGATACATGTTGATGTTTTTCTTTTGCGAACGGGATCGTGAAGTTGAAGCAGCGAGCATGAGATATCGAAGGGAAATTCAAGAGGGAGGAGTTGAAGTTCTGCTAGTGGAGCTTTTCACCTCAAATGTTTATCTACTGATCTAACGGTTCCGATTACATTCGTTCGCAGATATCTCAATGGGTGACACATCCGGGATGCTGTCGAAACATGCGCATGCATGCAGTAGGAATATCGGGATAGTTGGAAGGCGGTGTGAAGAAGCCCTGACGGTCCTGTGGGTCAACTGTGGGTCAATGACCCGAGTCGGCCCTGGACTCCGCCGGAGGCTTACGCGTTGTTATTATGTAGCTTTGCCCAGCATGTCATTCAAACGAAAAAAAAAAAAAAAATCATACGTAGTACATATGTATCAATCAGTACATGGCACATTGAATCACGCAACCTCGACAGCGGTAGGAAGCCCCATAGCAATCCTGCTAATCGGTTCCTTCACGTCCGCTTCTGTCCCAAGTCCAACCAGCCTCGTGCCTGCATTGAGCTTCGGGAAGTCGGGTGGGTTCTGTCCGGCGAGGAACGTGTGGACCTGCTTGGCAACGTACGCCGCGTTCTGGGGTGTCTTCGGGACGGCACCAATATACATCACTGCGCGGAAGTCCCGTTGAGCGCCTTACAGGGGGGAGACGATGTGAACTAATCAGAGTTCCGAGTCTCACCTGCTGAGTCAGTAGTACCAGTGTGTTCTGTTTCGACGGAATGCACCACGTCCTGGAGGGAGATATGGTGGGTACGCATTCAGTAGCGTTGAGATGAAGTGCTCACGCAATGCCAAAAGACCATGTCTCCAGGGTTGACTTTCGGAACGGAGATCATCGTCTTTTCTAGGCGAAGGTGTGGGTGGAGTTGAGGCGTCGGCCTAGGACCTGTGTACCCGCCATTCGCTACAGCATAGATACCAGGGAAGTCCGGAGTGGAGATATCTAGACCAAGAAAATTCAGTCGATGATCACTCGAAACAACAACGGGGAAAAAACGAGCTCACCCAACTTCCAGTTCTTGGCGTCGAGGATGTCGGCAGAGTCCAAAGGCACGGTTGGGCGGAAGAACGGACGGAGGATAGTGTACGCGTTTGACAGCTGAATATCGGGGAAAACGCGGAGGGTTCCTTCAGTCGGCCCTGTCTCGCTAAGAAACCGGGTGAGCGATGCGTAGCGAAGACGATGATCAAGAATTAGTAACGAACCTCATCGCCAGCCATCCCTGGAAGGTCCTGAAGACGGTCGATTGACCTGGTCGTCCGTACAACGAGCTGCGTGCGTCCAAACGGTGCTCGAGTTCATAAGGATCATGCTGGCGCCAGTTGCCAGTTAGAATGTCCTCGAAGCAGCGACGGAAGACTTTGTCCTCCCATCGCTCGATCGCACCGCCGTCTACGTGAGGTGGGAAGTTGCCCCAGTGACCACCGGGGTGGCGGATACGAAAACGATCAGCATACACCAAAGGGACAGAGAGGTCGACGCCTTCGAGCGTCTTTCCGGACCGCACGCGGTACAAGTTATTGAGCCAGGCAGAGGCTTTCAAGACGTTTGGATGAGCACGAGCTTGCACCTGTGGCTGCGTCCAGCTGAGGCGTCTTTCAGAAATACGTAGAGTAGTCTACGACCAAATGGCTCACTAAAGGTGGAAAAACTGCTTGTTGTCCGTGGGGGTACCTGGCCGATGCAAAGGTCAAAGAACATGTCGACTGCACAATGTGGCTAGGATACAACCTTCGGCATCGGGATTAGCCTTGACGAATTCATCAAGATGCGTCTTCCATCCAGATGCTGTTTTGGTGTCGACGACATCGCGAATGACGACAGAACCCTTGCGTCTGATGACGTCGATCTCTTCGGTGGTCAGCTTCTCCAAGTCTGCAAAGTTAACTTGAGGGACGAACTGTCCATGAAACACGATATTAGCCACGAAGTCAATTATCAATAAACTCGAGCGCACTCACGTCTGGCCCAGCCCTTGCGATTTCGTCAGTTCGTTTGGCTAGCTCTGCAAGGATGTCGTTCCACGCAGCCGTGAGGCGCTCCTCTGACGTTGCAGAGATAATTTCGCGTTTGAGATCGCGAAAACGGGGGGGCCATTCGTTGCAGGAGTCCGACATGGTGGATCTGGGAGGGTTACTGAAAGCTCCTGTGGACCTGCTCTTATATCTGGCATGGTTTCCGATCGGCCACCCTGGACAGCCGGGGTTTGGATCACAGGGCCATCATCGTAGTCTGCTGACAAGACCGTCTATAAGGTTTGTGATCTTTAGCCAATCAAATGATGAGCCACAATACCATTACTCCGAGTATTCGCCGGTTCGTATTCAATATTACGCCGAAGATTCGCCGCTGGTACCACATATCAACCAAAAATTACCGCATTTTATGTAAAATGTAAAGCAGACGCACCGCCGTGCATCTCATTCACACGACACATGGGCGCTGCCTTCGATATCATCTTCATTGCGCTTCCTCAGGACACTGGGACCCGACGCTGCGGAAGGTTAGCTTACACGTTGCGAAAAAAAAATAGCGAAAGTTCTGGTGCTGCAAGTATAGCAGCATTTATGGACTTTCACAAAGCGCAAAGAAATTAGGGATCAAGAACTCACGAAGGTAAGTTGCTTAATGTGATCCCCGTGAAGAGGTGCAGCGTACGTGATCGAGGTGGGGTGTTACGCACGATAGAAATGTGATTAATCCAAAGCAACACAAAACAAATCAGCAGGTACGATAAAATCCGGATGCGCAAATGATTGTCGAGGCGAAAAGAGACAACAAAGAAACATGAAAACCCATTCCAGCATGTATTATTGTTCTGCAGCTTCCTCGTATTCCTCATCCTCTTCCTCGACACTTGCTTCTTGATACTGTGATAAATATACGTTAAGACAGAACCGTGTGATCTGAGGTGGAAATTTACCTGCTGATATTCAGCGCTGCACCATGACAAAGATTAGCATTTAATGGCAAAAATTATGTAGAGAGCCACTTGCATCAAATCCTGGGTGTTACTCTCTGCTTCGGAGAATTCCATGATATCCATTCCCTCTCCGGTATACCAGTGAAGGAATGCCCGACGTTTGAACATCAGGGCGAACTTGTGAGAGAGTCAATTATATAGCAATTGAGCACTAGGAGGAACACTGACTTGCGTAAGGTTGCGCGCAAACAGCTCTTGCATACAGGTCGAGTTCGCGAGCGCCACACCGGCCTATGACACTTAAGAAACATCATACACATCATCCAAGGCAAACAAACCTGTGGCTGCCCGACCGGAGGAACCGAGCACAAGGATACAGATACATTGTCCGGAATCCACCTAAATCATACTGATGAAGTTGTGCAACCTGCAGAACATACTGACACCCACTCGACGAATAGGTTAGAGTTCTTGCGTTGCAGTTGTGCAACGGAAGTCTACCACAAACCTCAGTAAACGACACGAGTAACACAAACACAAACTCCTACCTCTGCCTGAAGGTGAATATTAGTCAGGTTTCTACAAAGAGGGAGGTGTCGACTTACCTCATTAGAAGACACTTTTCCTCGGAAGATACATGCAGCAGTAAGATATCGTCTACAAAGAGTTCATTGTACTCTACAAAAAAGAAATGATTGAGATCGTACCCAAAACGAGGATCGCACGCGACCAAGAGGTTTCGGCGATCAAAGAGCCTAGAAATTTTGAGAAAAAACGGGTGCGTTATATACCGCGGAAACTTACGATGAGGTCAATTCGGGGACGGAAAGTTTCTGGAATGCTTTAGCTGTCGGATCATAGAATGGTGCAAAGCTCGGCATAAGGAAATGAAGCTGTGGAACAAGATCAAGATCAAAAGGACAATTCTATTTTCGTCACCTACTCGGGGGAAAGGGATCAAGTTCATGCCGAGTTTCCGCAAGTCACTAGCAACGGCATTCACTTTCACGGAATCAGATGGGAAAAAGGATCTACCCGTTCAACTGTCCAGGGAACCGCAGACTCGTGCTGACTCCGCACATGACTTTTGAGATGAGCTGTATGTATAATTAGGACGTGGACGATCACAGTAGTCCAGAACCTACTTGATTCAGGTCATCAAAGCTTGGAGTCTTGATGTGGAGTGTTCGAACGGCGATATCATACCTGTTTGCTTTCGATAACCTGAAAAACGTCATCGGCTTAGGGTACTCACAACGCCTCATTGTCGATGCAGATAGTCAGATCACAATTGTCGACAAGTTGATGGATTGAGAGCAGTGCATTATACGGCTGTTTGCTGATCAGCCATCCGATAGATCAAAGAGGAAAAGCAACTTACTTCTACGACCGTTTCTGACACCTGAAAGATGTTAGATAGAATCGTACCACAGATCGAGTAGACTGACACTTGGTGATGGTAAAACTGAAAAAGTTTGAAGCATTCGGTCGGGGTATTCCTGCAAACCATCAACTCAAGCTATGGCGAAGACCTGGACTGTGCTTACCTCACGCAGCTTGGACAAGAGCAGAGAACCAAGACCAGCGCCCGTGCCTCCACCGAGAGAGTGAATGATTTGAAAGCCCTGGAGGGCATCACAAGCCTCCGACTGTCTCCTGATGATGTCAAGAACAGGATCAATAAGCTCGGCACCTGAATTTTAAATTCCTTCATTTGAAGCCTTCGATCGAGAATTGATGCCACACACCTTCGGTGTAAACTGCCTCCCGAGAAAAATAAGCATGGACTGTAATTCAGTATCAGAACGGTCTCATAACTCACATCCCTTTGCCCAGTTATTGCCAGCTCCGGATTCACCAGTGAAGAACGTATCGGGACGGAAAAGGTTTCCGAGTGGCCCTGATCTCACCTGTAGCCACATGAGCCTGGTCCAATACTGACTGTATGACAAATACTGACGCGGTTGCATACTCCGGCCTCGAGATCGATCTGAACACTCCTGGGAACGTACTTGGTGGGGCCGTTGGATTCGACGGGCGTAAAATACACCCCAGCCTGAACAACGGGAACTTGTGAGCACATATCTCCAAATCTTGGGAAGATACTGACACGCGCTATCTGTAGGGGATCTGTGCCCACATACATCTATAAGATTACGAAGGTTCCGCGTGGGAACGCGATAAAGTCATTATCCAAGGGGACGAAACACGGTACCAGGAACATACCCCTGAGTCGTCGAGCCCATGCTCAGCGAGAAGCATCTTCCAGAACCTCTCTCCGACTTGATTTCCGGCCTGCAATTTTACGGTCAGGTATTAGGGTTTCCAGACCAGAGCTCCGAATTCCGTCACCTGTCCAGCCTGGCCATTGGGAAAAGAAAGAGTAAGTTACCAAAGAGTGACGTAGGAAGGGATGATAATTGCCTGGATGTTGATAATTTCTCTGGACATGTCAACTGAGAGAATGGAGGGAAGAATCGAATGTTAATGTTGGGTTCAACCCTGACTTGAATCCCCGCGGAACCGATGCCATCATCTACTTCCGTCAAAATCACTTCTTCTCACGCCCTTATACATCACGTGACCCATTTACATTGTCGCGCCGTACCGTCAAATGCGTTTCAGAGCGACGGTAGAAAACATTCCAATATTCTTTCGTGAGCTCTACACGTCTTATAATGTTGTTTAGCATTCATTAGAGTCGCGTCAGGCATAATACAGGCCATCGAGAAGCTACAAAAGAAATGCATAATCAAGTTTACAGAGGGCGAGATGCACATCATCTGCAACGATGACGCCAACGAAGGCGGCATCCAGGTCTGGTCGTGAGTTTGTCTTCCAGTAGAAACAATATTTTGCTTGACCCCCAGAACCAGCGTAGTCAAGGTCGAATCGCTGTTCACCAACTACCGAATACAGTCCAACGCGGACAACAAAATCACAGTCTCGCTCTCGACGGAGGCCCTCCTCTCTGCCCTCCGCTCGTCGTCGTCCTCGGCTTCTTCCTCCTCAGTCGCTGCCGCGATCCTTCCCACGTACGACGCCGACGAGCTCGTCATGAAGCTAGCCAAGAAGAACGACCAAGCCGTGCTCAGCTTCGAAATGTTCGGCGTATCGCGCTCAGGCCGAAAGGTACGCGTCGCGCACGACGTCCGAATCGACGTCATGCGTCCCTCCGAAGTCGAGAAGCTGCGAGAGCCCCTGTGTCCCGAACCAGATGTATGTTTCCCCTCGAGTCGGTAGCTTGAAATAACTAAACCTCTGACCAGGTCACCATTCTACTGCCTCAGTTACAAAAGATGCGCACTATCGTCGAGCGATTGCGCCCTCTTTCAGATATATTGACCATCCGGGCCAACAACAGCGGCAGACTTCAGATCGCAATAAGCACTGACACTGTCAAACTCGAAACACAATGGGTGGGATGCACGAACCCATCCATGAGTATGTGCTCACTCTATTATACAAACACCACGTTCTGATCTTTATCTTTTAGGACAAGCTCCCGACGAAAACGCTCCAGAGCCTGAAGACCTGGACAATCCTGATCCGGAAAAGTTATTCTCTGTGCACGTGTCTATTCGCAGCTTCATCAAGTTTCTTAGCAGTCATGTCGTCTCGACCACGACCATCGCATGTACGTGGCATTTGGATTCTACTGCTTGCGAGTCTCCACTACTGGATGATCCAGGTATATGTCAGAATCACTGCGCAATCCTCTATGTGTACATCGGTGATGTAGCCGATGCGGGAGGTGTTCTGACGTTCTATATTCCAATTGTCATCGACGACTAAGCTGAGCAAGGTAAAGTCTTTCGCATCCACACCGGGGTTGCTTCATGTTATTAGAGCGCTTGTGCACCTTTTGTTTGCTATCCTGGAGTAGACCTCCAACACAAAACCATAGAATTGTCGACAAGACGACAGAATACAGTACAGATCGATACATCTAATCCGTATCATAACGAATCATTTTTGGCGAACAAATTCCGAGCCATGGATCAAAACAAAGTCTTACGCAGTGGCGCTGATCATTAATCTTCGATTCTTTTCTTTTTCTTTTCTGTTTCCTTGTTCGATTTTACTTTTCGAGTCGAGTCCTCTCAAACCCAAGCTTCCGAGCAGACCTTGTCAGGCCGCCTGCTGTTCCTGCCACGACAATCAATCTTGCCACAATCCTGGCATGCATTCAGGCAGAACGTGCGCCCCCCCTTGCCCTTGCAGTCCTGCGAGCCGCACTTGCAGCAATGCCGTGTGCGCTTTTGTGAGGGTTCCAGAATGGCGACCTCGGATGGATTCTCCCCATACCCGAACGGTCTCTTCATCCCAGCTTGTTCTGCTCCGGGGTGCACGTGGGGCGGCATGTTTTGGCCCTGGGTGGGCTGGGGAAAGTAGGCATAGCCGGGGTACGGATAGCTCACGTACGGTCCAGGTTGGGCAAATGCATAAGAAGACGGCTGAACTGGAGCCGCTGACGGAGCGGGAACGTCATTGTTGACGCTAGGCATCGTAGAGGAGGGTTGCGCCTGCGCATGGACCTGGGGTTGTGGCTGTGGCTGTGGCTGAGATGTCGATGCTGCACCAGGCTGACCTGAACCCGCTTCGGCTGCGGCGCTATTGGCCTTCCATGCGTTATCGTACTCATCAGACGTACTCTGATTATGCCAAGCAAGTTAGATATATCGTAGCAAAGGCAAAGGAAATACGCACATGGGGTGCAGGCAGCGTCGCAGAATCAGGCTGGGTGACAGAAGAGATACATTGGGCGTCTTCGCTAGGGCCGTCTTCCTCCTCCTCCTCTTCTTGCTTATCTCTATCATCCTTGATAGGGTTCTGGATGGCGTTGATAACATTGAGAATGGCATCCTTGGTCATTCCAGATTTCAAACATCCTTTCACCATGTTCCAGAGAGACTTTGAAACGCCCATCGCATGCCAGTTCCAAACGCCTGTTCCGCTTCCCATGTCAGAGTCACCTTGGAGCAGCTTAGCAGGAAACTCTTCCTTGAGTCTCGTCGGAAGGGCTTGCATGATCGAAGCGTCAGTACTCGCGAACCTACGGCCATCGGACGTCGTGTTCGCAATGCAGTTTGGGCTTTTGCAGACATATTCGCAACCAATGATAAAGAAGGGCTTTTCAAGATCGTAGACCTTGATCGGTCCACATTTGATGCGTCCACGGTTTGCAAGTAAGGAGGAACAGGTGGAGCACGGGATGCCATTGAACACGAGCGGGAGCGGATCCCAATAAAAGAACTTGTGCTCGGAGAGGGTGCGGGAGTTGGGACCTGAAGCGATAAGGGATAGGTACGCCGGGGAGGACGGCAGCCAAAATGTTTTGAGAATGGAATACAACGAGGGTATGGAATGAGTGTCTTTAGCTTGATTGGTCGATGGGGCTAACGACGTGAGATGAGACTTGAAGGCGTCTTCAACGGTCGGTCCGGCACCCGGAGACGGGTTGGGGGCAGCCAAAGCTGCGAGCAACGACTGCAGGAACGCGTCTGGCTTGCTCCGCAACAGCTCTCCCCATCCGTCCCTGTTGAGATGGGGATCAAGGTGATATTGCTGATGAGGTCCACCGGCACCGTTGGCGATAGGTAGCGGTGCCGAGACAGCCTGGGTGTTCAAAGAAGAGAACCCATTCTGCCAATTGGAAACTCCGGGCTGTTGAGGGTAATATGCCTATGGACAAACACTGAGAAAGGAAGAGAGTCCGACCACAACGGAGGTGCTTACCCCAGGAAAAGGCACTCCAGGAGGAGCCTGTCCAGATTCTGCGCGAGCCTTTCCAGAAGATTTACGTGATTGCGTTGATCGACGTGTACCGACAGAGCCAGCTGGGAGACCATCTTTTCTTGGACGGCCGACAGGCCGCTTTATCTTCTCGCCGACAACTGGAGTATGTTGTTCTGAAGGCTGTTTTTTTCCACTGCCTTTCGGCCTTCCCGGTCTGCGTTTCACGGGAGTCACGTTGGGATCAGTGGCTGGAAAAGGTGGTTAGGGCGAATGTAGGGAATAGCAGCGCAAAGACTTACGTTGGACGATAGAAGGACCTGGTTCGGATGACACGCTTGGGAGAGCACCTTCCATTGCTAATGGTTCGAGGTCCTTCGTTCATGTCAGCGTACGATTCGTAGATATTCGAAACGTGAATGGAGAACGAAATATCACTAACAAAAACTCGAATATGCGAAATACGAGCATTGAGAAAAAAACTTATCCAAGCTAAATCAACCTATCCGAACAAGCGAAACGGGCGTTTATGGTACAGAAAATTTTCAAAAAATACACAAAGAGAAAATATCGACCGCAGAATATCCTGGAGGAAAAGAACTCACAAGAAATGCGCTAGAGAACTTGGCAATGGATTTGTGCGAGGTTTTTGTTATCTTGTTATCCCCTGAGGCCGTCGGCTGTCGTGAGAATGCTGAAATCGCGATGAGCAACAAGGTTTTCTTTTCTGGCTTATTCTAGTCGGAGATTAAAAATGCCACCCAAACACTCCCACACTCCGCTTCGCAGGTACCATGGTGCACCGAGGTGAGCATCTTAGTTTTTTTTCTACTCGCTTTCCTGTCACTATCTTTTCTACGATGATTTCAACCGAATGCAATAGGAAGTGCCGTCTGAAAGAAACTTCCTCTGGATGTTTTCTGGTGTCGATTCTCGGTTCTCTGATATGTTTTTTCTTTTTTTTCTCAATTGTCGTGGACCCTTGTACTGACGTGCTTGCTTGATTTCTAGATGTGTCTGTATTTGATCCTGTGTCGTTCGCGCCTTGAACATCATTGGCTCTGTTCGACCATATTTGTGTCCTGTTAGACTGACCTGACCGCTATTTGCCCGATAACCGTTATTCATGTATTATTTCCATATGCACAGCCTTGCTCCCTCTTCTTCCCATCTTTGTGTGCAATGCTAGAAGAGCTCTATGACAAGGTCAGTGCGGCGAACTTATGAAGTATTTGTGCTTTTCATGACCACAAACCGATGGCGAGCCTCCCGGATTTACACTTGATCACTTTCATATTTGATTGACCTTGATATATTCTCGGCCAAAAGTTATCCACAGTATGACTTTCCGCCAACATTCTTTCTGGTGGGTTCATTTCGATCGTGACCGGTTACTGAACATCAATTACTCCTACCACGGTCTTGGAACAAGGACCATGTAAGCAGGCACCATTAATGTTAATGTGATTCTTTGTGCTAAAATTGTCCACCAAGTACAGAGGTCAGATCTGATCGTCCATCTATCGAACTTAACAGCTTCTGATATGTTGCCCGTAGGTGGTTGGCCAATGCGGTATCCGATACGGAACCGGCAAATGTGTCATTACTAAGGTAACAACAAATGTCCCAGTGTGCTTCCACTTCAAACTCTATTACAGGTGCAAAGGAGATGTCGCAGAAGATGTTACGACTTGGATTGGCGGCTAGAACTCGAAGGAAAATTCAATCCTGGCTCTCGGGACAATCGTCGGGTCACTATCGATGGGACGAATGTGAGGTGGTTTTTTTGGCATGTCACACGCATGACCATCGGGTCTCCTCAGGGGGGCTTAGTGTACTCTCTGGTCTGTTTACAGTCAGGCTGGTTCAGCTGCGCATTCAAATCCTGCTGCTACGTCTCGGGGTTGTTTCAAGAGAAAGGAATGCAGTTTGAGCTACATTGCCAGCTAATGTAGGGGGATATAACAGGTATGACACTTAATCTCCACACGATATCTACCTTCGTGAATGACTCGTCACAGTGGGTCTGCGTGATCATATGGCTGGATGTTGCTACATATCCTCTTTATCACGGACATCGAAGACCTATCAATCTCAATTAACTCCCATTCGCCTGTCCGCTTTCAGCGGAGCCCAATGTACCAGGCACTACGACACAGTGCATCCGCACAGGCAATGCCGGCGCGGAGGCTTCCGTGACTATGCCGAAAAGCTGCCCTCCGATGCGAATGGCCATGGCGACCAGCGGTAAGACACCCAAAAAGATAGCAACTACTGCAAGGATAGGCGAATGCACGGTAGATACCAACTGGACGCAAGCCAGACATGATATGACCAGAAGGGGTATAACATAAAGGACTCTCGATAGCGTCAAATTATTCTAACGGAAACATAATCAGTTAAAACATATTTGTGGCAAGTAGAAGGAGCACTTACATAGAGGAAACAAGTGTTGGAGAGACGCAGGCTATTGGTATAGAGCAGGAGTGTGAACACTGCTGGTTGTAACGCTTTGGGTGCGGCGAGGATGCTGAGAGGGGGTCAATTTGTCAATGTGACCCCGTAGTGTGAAGAAGTTCTTAAGCCTTGGAGCACTCACGCGAGGAATGCCGTGAGCTACCAATTTTTGGAACATGAGACATCTCAGTCAAGCAACATAAGCGAAAGTTACATACAGAATTCAATGAAAACTTCCGCAAGTCTCCTAACTCGACTGTGACATCAGAATATGGCTGTTGTACAGGATCAGGGTGGATCTGCTGGGAGCAGTAGAATCTTTGAAGAAAGTGGGTGAAATGGAAGGTCATGATGGAAATTGAATCAATGCGAACGGGTGTGTAGTAGGACCAGTTTGATAGTAACTGGGAGACTCCTGTTAAAATACCAGCGTTTTATCAGTTCTAGTCCGTCTAAAAGAGGAAATGCTGAGGCGAAGCATTCACCTGCGAAGCATTCCTTATCTTCGCCTCAACATTGCCTCTTTTGGACGGGCTGGTCACCAGTCTACTGGGAACCCGGCTACTATGGAGAGCCGGACGTTCGTGCCGGTTACTGCTATTTGAATATAAATATAGTTGGCACGGAACAAACAAAAATGCAAGTTCAATATTTCGTAGTTTTCTACTCTTCCACTGGCACCCTTTTCATCTCTCACACTAGATATATATATATTCCAACCTGGTCCTCGCCTTTCAACGTTCAACCCGGAATGACGATTACGCATCGGCAAGTAACCGGAACCGCCAAAGAACACACTGTATGATATCAGTGCCAGTGATGACTTACCAAGGTCGTGCATCTGCATCAGCCAAAAGGCGCGTTGAATTGCTTGTGGTACGTGTGCCGAGCGAAATTCACCTTTTGAACCCTAGCTTACCTTTTTCTCTTTTGCTCGAATGTTTGGAAAAGGCTCACGAATGCGTGTTCAAGCAGGCCCAGCAGTTATTGGCTTGCAGGTCAACACGGTATGTCCTGAAATACTCTCCGCATCAATTATGGCGTGACCAGTAAGTGTTGCGCCACGTTTTGATAGGGATTTCAGGGGGGCCCGAACTTCGGTCCAGACCGCCGTCAATGTTGCCATGTTGTTCGGTAATCACATCGTTTTTGTCAACTCTGCCGTTTGTTTAGTTGCGCCTCTTCAGCCGGATTGTGATTCTTCTGAAGAAGCTCTTACCGTCTGCGGCATTGCCTGGATCGGTCACATCACTCACGAAACCAATTACTTATGTATCGATTTTTTTTTCCCGAACAGACTTGAAACGAACGTTCCATGCATCTATGAGGCTCCCATCATTGATTCACTTTGATAGCACACACCTTCAATGTCATAGATGTGTATGTAACGGAGGATGCCATTCGTGTGTGCAACATGTCTATACAGCTAGTAAGCATACCAAGGTGGCATGGTCGTACGGTACACTACTTTCATTGGATGCTTACAAGGCCGATTCTCTCCTCTATTGTACCGCATCATTCTAGTCTTTTTCACCACGAGGTCAACGAGGTGAAAACGTCTACTGCACCAACTGCTTGATCTTAAGTGGCAATGATCACTGCAGGCAAACGCGAGTTAACAGAGTTGATATTTAAGGAAGCATTCATGCTTACAGTCGAGGCTGAGACCTTAGTACGGAATTTGCTCGGTGAGACCACCGCAGCCCTCGATGGTACACAAGAGATGACTTTCCGCCAACATTCTTTCGTGATGGGTTCATTTTCGATCGTGGCTAGTTGACTGCCAGTGGTCACCCGGTCACTGACCACAAGGAACATGTAAGCAGGCACATCAATGATGTCTATATGATTCTTTGCGTTTAGATTATCCTCCAAGTCTTAATCTCACTCTGACATGACTGAAGGAAGCGGACGTCAGTCATCGCGGCCGTAAATACAGAGGTTAGATCTGATCGTCCATCTATCGAATACTGATAGCCTAGGGCTTGGCCAAACATTATTTTATTTTATGTGTACATATACGAAACTCGAATGACATTAGTAAGGAATCAAATTCTACCAGGTGTAAACGAGATGTCGCAGGACACGTCGCGACTCGGGTTAGAACTCGATGAAAAAACCAATCTTGGTTCTCGAGACAATTGTCGAGCTGTTACCAATGGGATGGATGTGAGGTCATGTTTGATCAATCACGCGCATCCTCAGCGAGGCTGCCAGGGGTGGCTTCGTGCACTCTCAGTCCTGTTTTTTACGGATCAGGCTGAACCGTTCACCCACGCATTCAAACCTATCTCAGGGTCGTCTCAAGAGAGAAAGGAACATACTCAGTTCGAGCTAATGTACCAGGTGCGATACTTAGCCTAATGGTATGCAGATCAATACAGCATGTCCTGAAATCATCAATTATGGCGTGGAAGCGTGGCGCCACATTTCGACAGGGACAGGGGAACATTGTCCCGGACCGAGGTCCGAAGATAGGCTACCTTCCCGAATCTTGTGAACATGTCCGCGATGGCCGCCTGATCTGGAACATTATTTGGTACTCTTTGTTTTTGTCAGCTCTGCCGTTTCCGAACCACTGCTGGCCCGGGGTAGTTGTGCCTCAGTTCCCTTCGATTGGAGATCGGGAGCAAGCAAATGATGGCGGAGGATAAAAGTTTTGCAGAACATCCCAAAGATCCAGCGTATCCTTGCTAAATCAGATAGCATGCAGGATGGTACGGTTATTCGAGCCGGAAAGGCTAACAATGGTCAGTGGTTTAATTCTGATTCATTGAAGAGCCGCTCCGAGTCACCATGGATCGGTCGCGTCTGTCACGAGACCAATTATCGATTTTGTCCCCCGACGAACTTGGAACGAGCGTTTCATGGGGCCAACAGACCAAGCAAGGGAAACTCCATGGCTCCCATGATTCACTTTGATACTCCAACTTCCTCACACACCTTGAAGTCAATGTCGTGGTTGTTGGAGCGTGGAGGACGCCCCACCCGTGTGCGTAACAGTAGGCATAACAAGTTCTATTTTACATGGCAACTGGTGGCATGGTCGTACGATATACTACTTTCTTTGGATGCTTACAAGGTCGATTCTATTGTACCACCTCATTCTATTATTTTCCATCAGGTGGTCAACGAGGTGAAAACGTCTACTGCACCAACTGCTTGACCTTGGCGATGATCGCTGCAGGCAAACGTGAATTAACAAGGTTGATATTCAAGGATGCAATCAGGCTTACAGTCGGGACTGAGACCTTGGTACGGAATTTGTTCGGTGAGACCACCGCAGCCCTCCTTCACAGTGCCCATGTAGGCGTAGCGGGGAGTAAGCCGGCGCTCAAGCAACCATGTGCCGAACTTGGAACCAAGCTGAGGAACGAAGGTGAGGATAGAAACGGGTGACTGGACAACAATACGTACACCAGTCTTCTGGTTGAACGACTCGACGACCAGGACGAAGGGACTCGCGCCGATCTTTTTGATGGTCTAGCAGAGAAATTATTCGTATACCGTCGTTGCATGATGAACAAAACTTCTTACCTGTTCGTCAACGACGTTGAGCGTGGGCTTGTTGATCAAGCCGACGTTCAAGCCTTGCTGACGGCATCGCAGCACGGCATCCCAGGAGCGGTACAACATCTCCCCGAATGACACGACGTACCCGGCGGTACCTTCTACGATTGTCTCGTCCTTTCCAGGCTCGAATTTGTAGTCACCACCGAAGTACTTGGTTCCGTCCTCCTTGAGGATGTGGGGAACCTTTGAACGCGTAGAAAAGATGAAGCGGATGCCCCGTTCAAAGAATACTCGCTGCACGACGGCAACCATTTGCAATGGGTCCGCTGGGAAGTATAACCAAGACTGAACATCCGAGAGACCGTTGTCGGCGAAGAACGAGTTGACACCAAAGTGGCAAGTGTTGTCAGCCATTTCATCCACTAAACGAACATGAGATGTCAGATGAAGACGACTCTTCCAAAGACCCCATATAGTCACCTCCAGAGTGCGAGAAGTGGCAGAGGACATTGCAGTTGTTCAAGCGTGCCATGGTGATCTCGGAAACGACCATCTCAAGGAATGCAGAGAAGGTGGAGAAAACACCGAACTTTTCGGGATCAAAACCGAAGCCAGCAGCAGCAGCAAAATTACCGCGCTCCATGATACCGGATGGGATGAAGACTTCTGGGTGTTTCTGGTGGATCACCTTGAGACCGGTCGATCCCTCCAAGTCGCCTGGTATACAGTTAAGCTGGTAGCTCCATAGTAGTACAGACATCACTCACTGTCAATGACCATGACCTTCTTAGCGGCTTCCTCTTTCGAAAGCTTATCGAGCACCAAGTTAACCGCGTCGCCGAAAATGGCACGGTTAGCGCCTGTCTCCTTAGTGCATCCAATGAAGGAGTAAGAGACATTAGAAGGTTTGATGCTGCCTAAGATGCCCGAAACGAGGGAGTCGGAATATCCACGTGACGTGAGGTATTTGGTCGCAGCCTTGACAGGAATAACATCGTGTCCATGTGTGGTTCCCTCGATGTCCGCGACACCGGGTGCCATTTTGCGCTTAGCAATGACTGTGGGAATGTGAGCCAATATTATACGAGAAATGATCAAGATCAATACGTACCGGCAGCGGGGCCGTCATACGTGACGACGGATGCGATCGCACCCCAGAGAGCATCGAGATCCTCACCCTGGACGGTGTGAACCTTGAGACCATGTCCTTCGAGTGTCTTTTGCACGTCGTATCCCTTGAGATATTGAGATGGGTGGCCAGCAATGGTGACGTCATTGTCATCGATCAAGAGCTTGACGTTCAAGTTCTGAGCAACGGCAAGACGAGCAGCTTCTGCGTCGTTACCCTCCTGCTGTGAACCATCGGATCCGAGACAAAAGACAACCTTGTCTCGGTTCGCGAGTGCGACACCGTTCACGTGTGGCCACATGTGCCCGAGACGGCCAGAAGAGAACTTGACGCCGGGTGTGAGGCCAAGTTCGGGGTGGCCGGGGAGGTGGGAGTAGGCTGCGCGGTAGTGAAAAAGTTTTTCTGGGGGGATGGAGCCCTCGAGAGCAGAGAGGAGATATTGGGTCGCGACACGGTGGCCTGTCAGTCGATGATCAGAGAGTATAGGGGTATATGGAGCGCGGAACGCGTACCGGCCTCATCGAAGAGGATCGGAAGGTATTTGTTCGAGTGCTCGAACAAGGCAAGCGCGATGCAAACTTCGGGGACAGTGTCAAAGGCACCACCTGTGCGATAGGTTGAGCAGGCGGAGATCAAAGACAGGAAAAGGTTGCCGACCTGTGTGCCCGCTCACACCGCGCGCAGCGCCGGTTGCGGTGAAAAAGATGATAGCATCACGACAGAGCTGGATGTTTTCTTGGAGGATGGACTTTTGCAGTGAAGTGAGGACGGGTTGTGTGGGGTCGAGCGTCAATCTATAAATCGCTTGTGGTCAAGAAACGAAGATCCGAGCGGGGAATAGGGCTACTTTTTGTATTTCTTGAGATCGACGGGGAATCTTCTCAAAGGGTCTGCCATCTTTCGTTGTCTGTCTGTCTGAGAGGGTCTCTCAAGGGAGTGCTGAGGTCTGTGCATCTCCGCCATCTCCACCTTTTATCAATCTCGGCCCGTGCGAATTTCATTTGCTACACAGCAAGCAGCACTGCGGCCGTGTTCACACCGGGCTTACTATCCACGGAATGCAGCGACCCTGCACTGAGAACGTCCACTTGGCTTGCATTGTCACGTACCGATGGGGATCGCACACACACCCGGCCGTTTGAGAACGCGCCGATATCTCAGGTTTGTAATCGCCTTAGGAACTCCACATGGATGATTCGCCGAAATCCTATCATGTCAGCAGCGCCCGAGATCCCCAGTGCCTGTGGGCAGTGTCAATTTCGGCAGGTTTTCGGGCGCGAAGGGGCCCGACGGTCGAACCGCGCGAAAGGACATGGCGCACTCCAAGCCAAACGTTCTTGAGAATTCTCGACACGTTCGGGCAGCCTGTGGGATTGCAGGGGAGACCATACCCGCGTTCTGCTTCTTGTGGGAAGCCAGGGATTCACATCCAAAGTTGCAGTCCATCGCCGGATCAGAATTAGGATTTTATCACACGTGCGCACCGTCGGTTATGATACGCTGTCCCTTGCGCGCCCCATCTCATTGGCGGAATTCGACTGTTCCGATTTCGTTCAAAGAAAAGTCATGATGTTATATTTGAAGGAGAACGCACCTTGGCAATGGTTGTTATGAATATACCCCCACTGCCATTGAAGTGGGATACGATGGGTCTTCTGGCATCCCATGGCACATGGTCTTACTATAGGTGGGATCTGTATCGTGTACTACAGTCAAGCAGCCAACAAGAACGTGCCACCTGCGGTGATCAGTCCAGGAACCGATGACTCTGTGAAGCGGATCAAACAAAAACTCACCATTCAGTCTGTTCGAGTCCAATTGGTGAATGACATCCTAATTGCTTACTAAGCCAACTCCGTTCCACAACTACTACTCCGTCGACTGAATGGCAAACGTTAGCCAGTTACAGCCAATCACCACTCCACAAGTTCAGACGAGTTCGGTAGAAGCCTCGGAGAAGGATGCAGACGTATGTTCATGGGATACTAATAACTACGCCTCTAATTTGTCTCTTCGTAGTTTCTTGCGCTACGCCTCTTGAACAAGCGCGCTCGTCTCAGATTATCACCAGAGCCGCTTGATTTACCTGGAAAAGCCAGCTTGTTTGCGGTAGCTAATTCAAAAGGATGGTTTGCAGCGGTCACTCGAGATGCCAGTAACGCATCAGGTACGGCACATACGCAATTCAGCATGCACACATTTAACCTTCTTTTTCACCTAGCTTTGATTCTTTCTCCCCTTGTGGATCTGCGCTCTGCTCTTGCTTCAAATTCTGCCGAGGGCGAGCAGTCATTCTCCCCTCAGAAACGCGTTCCGATCAGCGGAGCACACCCACATATCTTGACTTTTGCTTTTAACGACACCAGAATACTCCTGGGATTGCTCGACGGTTCCGTACAAGTTTATGATATCGACCAACTACTTTCCAACAGCGAAGCTCCTGTGCATCCCCTCCATGTGTTTACGACGTCCTCTCCGGCTCTTCTGTCCATGCAACCCAATCCAGGTGACATCCCTGAGTTAGTCGCCGTTCTTCGGGATTGCACCAGCACCCCAGGCTCGATTGCAGTAGAGTTGTTCGACGTGCAGAACCTCATCTCTTCTGGCGGTTGGGTGGCCGGAAGTTCACCCAGCACGACCCCGACTTCAAGTACGTATCGTACTCTTTCACCCTTGACCCACGCTGATCTCCTCACAGTATCTTGGTCCCCGAAGGGCAAGCAGCTAGCACTTGGTCTACAAAGTGGTGATATTGTCACTTTCAGTCCAACGGCTACAGCTACTCCCAAGTCCAGCATACCCCGTCCACCCTCAGTAAATAACATGAGCGTCATATCCATGCATTGGCTTTCGACGTCGTCATTCCATACAATCTATGCTCCCCCAGGAAAATTGGCACCGGACGTGGAACAGATCCATTTTCATGTCTCCATGGATTCCAAGAGTAATTCCGCGCAAAATCTCAAGTTCAACAATCCATACTTGCCATTCCCCGGGCTTCGCCCACCTGGTGAATTCCTGGTTTGTCTCCGGGGTTGGGATCCATCAAAGGTGTTACTCTTCATCGGGGACAGCACGTCGTCGGACATCGGTTTGGTTGGCAGTGTGGCCAGTGATTCGGGGGAAATCTGGCATAATCTTTCCTTGGAAGAGACGTCTACGCCCAGCCTGCCACTGGATAAGGACCAAAATGACACCATTCTTCTCGGAATGGATGTAGACCTGACGAGCAACGAATCCTATCACCACTCGAGTGCCTCTGGAGAGGCGCTCGAGCTACCTGCGCACCCGATCATTTATGTCTATGCATCGGATGGGACGATCCTGGGGTGGCACGTGCTTAATGTTACTGGGGCACCCTATCCTGGATTGGTCATGTCAAATTCTGTGCCCAGTGCATCGCAACCAGTACCAAGTAGTATGGTGCGTGAATTATCAACGGACATGCAGACGACCCCTACTATCTCCACTCCCCCGACGGAGGTCTCTGCAACCGTAGAACCCTCGAGCGTTTTCGGTCAGCCCTCCACATTTGGTGTTCAGGGCTCTGCATTCGGTCAGCCGTCTGCCTTTGGGTCTGGACTCAGCCAGCAGTCCACCACCGCATTCACCAAGGTACCTTCCTTCGGACAACCCTCGATAGCGCCAGCCTATGGATCAACATCTTCTCCGTCTCCCTTCGGACAGCCTACGACGTCCACCTTCGGATCCTCTGCTCCGGGTCTTGGGTTTGGGGCCTTTACTTCAACAGGCCCATCAAAGTTCGGACAGACTACGGTCGGTTTTAGTGGCTCCCCGTCGATATCCGTTCCCGAAGAAAGTATGGTCGCAGATGATGCACCATCCCTCGGTGGCCTTGGCCTTGGAACAGCCAATTCTCAAGATGCTGATTCGAAACCATCCATCTTTGGCAAAATCAACACCCCTGTATCCTCGGACCAACAGTCGACGGGTGACAGTCTGATTAAGCCGGGCACTGGGTTCGGAGCGTTTGCTGGTTTTGATCAAAAGAGCCCGTTCATCAAGCCGTCTGCATTCTCCAACACCCAGCAAGGCACTGTGGCATTCGGTGCAACTGCGTTCCAGACAAATACCGAAAGTGCTCCCACAACCTCGTTTAGCAATGCGTCCTCGTTCGGTACGAGACAGACAGCTTTTGGAGCATCCGCGCCCGCTTTTGGTCAGCCAGCGTTTGGCCAGTCTTCTTTTGGTCAGCCCCAGCCCCAAACTGGTTCGGTATTCGGAAAGGCGTCTTTTGGGTTTTCGCAGGCAACGACTCCGACCAGCGCCAGCACTGGCGGGGCGTTCAGTGCTTTTGCGTCCGGTACCCAAAGTGCATTTGGTGTGGTGGCAACGAAGAGCGGTCCATCGGTGAAGCCAGTGTGGGCCGCGACTGATTCTTCGAGAGCAGTGGAGACGAGTTCTGCAGGGGCAACCGCAGGCGCATTTGTGAATCCAGCCCAGCCCGCTGAACCCAAGACACCTTCAGCGATTCCGGTGAAGACTACATCGACTCCGCCTCCATTATCTACCCCTTTGACCCCCTCTACAGCTTCTCGATTTGCGGTCCGAGAATCCATTTCTAGAGACGACGACAGCAGGTCCCCATCTCCGACCCTGAATCAGCTGAAAACCACCGCTGGCGCCTTTAGCAACCTTGAAACGACGCCTTCCGCGTTCGTCAAACCTGCTTCTGGTATCTTTGGCGAGTTGCCCAAGGATTCGCCTTTCTTTGCGCCCAAACTCGCCGAGTCCAAGCCTGTAACGGCCTTTGCTCTCTCGACTACCCCGACTACGTCAACCACCCCGACATCGGCACCTCCGAAAGCAGGCTCTGCTCCGCCTGCATTTGGGGCGCCTTCTTTGTTTCCCGCTAGCGGAGCAATCAAGAGTGCGTTCGCGCCGGCCGTTGCTAGTGCGGCGCCAGTCCAACCAGTCAGCGCTCCCAGTGGTGGCAACGCCTTTAGCGCGTTCTCGAGCGGTGGTGGTGGGTTTACGGCGTTCTCGTCTGGGGGAAGTAAATCGTTCAGCGATCTCCTTCGTTCGGGCGGAGAGGACAAGGCGTCGTCGAAAGCTGCCGAACCATCTGAAGCTACGCCTACGAAGCCAGCGAAGGAGCTACTGCAGCCGCCTGTTTCAGCCTCGTTTAGTGATCTCCTTCGTTCGGGTGGAGAGGACAAGGCATCGTTGAAAACTACCGAACCATCTGAAGCTACACCTACGAAGCCAGTGAAGGAGCTACTGCAGCCGCCTGTTTCGACCACTCCTGCGACCACGCCTATCAGGGAGCCACCGAGGACGCCCGCTACGCCTCCGGAGCCTCCCAAAGTTGAGCAGGAAAAGGAACAACCAGAGGTCGTCGAGGCTCAGTCGAGTGAGGTGAGTGTTGACGTCAAGGAGGAGCAGGCGGCGGAGCCAGCTCTCGTTCAGGCGCCTTCCTTGGAATCGATATCGTCTTCTACGAGTTCGTCTTACGTGAAGGTTTCGGCCGAGGAAGAGGGTGAAATTACGGAAGAAGGGATAAAGAGTGAGCCTGGTTTGCAAGACGAGGAAGCGTCGTTCCTGTCGGACGTACCATCTGAGTCTGAGTCTGAGTCTGAGGAGGAAGAGGAAGAGGAAGAAGAGGAAGAACCCCTATCGGAGGTGGCTGACGAAGGAGAGGCGCTGGAACACGTTCAAAAACAAGCCGAGGCTACGGATATTCCTCTACCTACAACACCAGCGTTTCCGAGGTCACCGTCTACGACACCCAAAGCAGAGCATCCCAAGATCAGAGTTTCGGTCTCTCCTCCACCTCAGATGCCTTCGCCTTCTAGCGTTTCTCGCGTGTCGCCGGTCCCAGATATTGGCGCAACACCCCCTGGCTCTCCTAGCTCCCCTGTCAAGGATGCCGGTTCAGCGTCAGCGCAAATGTCGGTTCCTGCAGCCAAGGGCTCGCCCCCGCCGACCTCACCTTTCGTTCTACCACCTCGTTCTAATAATACCCGCCCAGCGCGCAGTTCCCCGCTTGCAGGTACTCCCCTTGTTCTCGAAGGCGAAGGTGAGAAACCCGCGCCTGTTTCCAAGTCAGCACCACCAGCCATGGTGCCGCAGCCTGCTGGGCCCAAAGACACTTTCGGTCAGTGGACGCCCGCGCCTCCAGTTGCACATCTGGGGGAAGGCGAGTCGTCTCTCCCCAAGACGCCGCCTTCAATCTTTTCTGTGACCCCTGCTGGGGGTGAGAAGTTTGCACTTGGCGTTTTGCCTGTGACCACTCGGGCTGCGGGAGAGAAACCTAGTTTTGGGTCTGCGGCCACCCCCGCTGCGGGAGGGAAACCTGAATCTGCACCTGGCACTTTTACGCCTACGACCACCCCACCGATGGGAGAGAAACCTATAGTTAGCGTTTTTGCGCCTACGACTACTCCCGCTCCAAAATCGCCATCGGTGTTTACTTTCGCAGACAAGGCCCCAGCCGTAACGATCGCGCCGACGACTACTTCTTTTTTCGCCCCTACCCCTGCCGCTGCGACCAATGCTTGGGGTTTTCCTATGAAGCCGACGGAAGGTGGACTGCCTACACCCAAAGCCCCGCAATCGCTGTTTGGAGGACAGCCTAACTTGTTCAGTCCCAAGGCGGGACCAACTCCGCCTTTGCCGACCTCGCCTTCGCCGTTCATAACCCTATCCATCCCGCCCGCCTCTCCCGTTCCTAGCTCGACACCGCCCTTACCAAAGATACCGGCGGCGCCCTCTCCGTCACCGGCTCCAGAGCAGGGCATGCAGGCGGAATGTTCGCTTCTTCTTGATACTATCGTCAAGGAACTAGAGAACGTACGTACTTTTCTCGTCACTGTGATCGTTATCGCCTGACGTTATCGGCGTCTCGTTTAGCTCAGACAGCTTGCGACGGCGGCTTCTGTTAAGCTGGGGGATCTCAAAAGGGCTTCTGGCGTACCGCATCACAAGGCTGATCTTGGCGATTCCCGCAAGTGGGTGTTTGGTGATATCGAGGAATTCGGACGAGTGCTGGTGGATGTCCAGACGGACGTCAAAGAGCTGAAATTGCAGCGAGTGTCACTGCGGAAAGCTTTGAAGGAGCTGGATAGCAATATGCTCAAAGGTATGTGTTCTACGTTTTCGGAGTGTACCTTCCGATGTGACGGTTTCGTAGTCAATACGAGAAAGGAGGAGATCGTACGATTCAACAAGGCCAAGACGGACGCCGAGTTTGCAAAGGTGCTCAAAATCCGGACGCTTGCTCCGGAATACTCGGAAACCCAGTCACAGCTCCGAAAGAGCATACGGGTGAGCTTGGAGTGTTTGACAGTTACCGGACCGGTACTGACTGGACTCTCAGGTGATCAGGGACCGTGTACAGAAATTGGAGGACCACTTGCAGGGCTCAAAGAAGAGGATCAACGAACTTCGGACGGGCAGACCCATTATAAGGCAAGTACTCTAGCAGAGTTGTGTGTCGACTTGGTTTCTTACTCTACCATACAGACCACCTTCTCTGGATACCGTGAATCGCACGTTCCGTAACATCGACGTTGCCATCGATCAGCAAAAGCAGGACGTATCCCAGTTGCGGCGTCGCATGGCGAAGCTAGATATCTCGGGTGGCGTAGGTCCTCGGGGAGACCAGCTTTCCATATCATCCTCATCGAAGAGGCCTCTGAGCATAACCTCCAATGTTGCTACTACCACTGCGGCGGCTCTGAACGCAGAGCGATCTGCACGAAGGCTCAAGAAGGCGCTGTTGGCATCGAGAAAGCAGCCTTTGCTGAATACGATGGTTGTCGCTTCGCCCATCCCAACGTCTTTCCAGACACCACAAAAAGCTCCGGTGGTCCAACCGGACTTGCAGACGCCGGCCGCAAAGAGTGGATCGAGCGAGTGTGTGTTCGCTTTGCCGAGCACGCCGATGATGAGTTTCCCGTCGTCGTTGCCGAGCTGGTCGCCGCCGCCGCCGCTCGAGTTTGGGAGTCCGGGGACGGTGACGGGGTCACCTCCGTCGTCGGTGTTCGACGTCTCGCCGTCGGCGCGGACTTATCGGGGTGGGGTGAAACACCACCAAAAGCCGATCGTGATGAAGAAGAATGGTAATGCGAACGCGAGCGCGAGTCCCGGTGGCCCGACGGCGTCGGCGTCGACGTCGATGTCAACGCTGACTCTGACGCAGCCACAGATGCAGCCGACTATTTCGTTCGAGTGGAAGCCGGTGGAGCCGGTAAGACCAGTGTCGGCGCTTCCGTTTTCGTTGCGGCCTGCGGGATCGAGTTAGTGGGTTTGAATGTCGGTTGCTCCATCGCATGTGATGTGTTTGAATGTACGTGAGTCGTGCTACATATGACCTATTGAAATGCTATGAAAACGAAACTGTACGCGAGTCGTTTGGGGTTTTAGTATTGTTCGCGGAAGTGCTGGTACGTTACGAGGTTGAATGTTTCATCAATATTCTACTGGACAGGCGAAGGAACAAGAGGATAGTGCACGCAAAGCAAATGTCCCGGATCCAGATTCCGTGCCCTGCCCTGCAGTCTGCTTCTCTTTTTCCTCATTGGCTGCATTTGTGGTTATCCCTTGAGTTGTTGCTGTCAAGCTTGAACTCATGCATTCTGTTCTGCAGTTACTACTTTACACTCTCATAGTTGCTGTACATTTTGGAAGTTTGATGAAATATGTGATATTTGTATACTCTGAATCAGTATGTAGATCCAGGCTTACTGTGGCTCTCCACAAACGATACTAACAATAGCTCGTCCCTCGAACCGAGTGTAGACACCGATAGCACCATTGTCCCCTTGTCAAATGTATCAACCACTGGCAGAAAAGAATTTTGCATGTCCACACGTCCGTCGCCCCCAGAAACGAGATGCAGATAGATGATCGGCCAAGCATACAAGTTGCCGCATACCCGCTCCGAACGGCTATTGTAGAACACACACTTGAGCATGTTCCGATGAAGTCCATACAGGCGCTCGGTAGGCAATGAACCCACATTGACGTCGCTCTCGGCAGTAAGTAGATATGTCAAGCAAGTGAGTCGGCAAGAGAGGGCAGACAATGGCGTGCGGCAGCGCGTATATGTCGGGAGAGGATGAGGACGTGCGCGTAAAAGCGCGTCGGGTGAGGGCGATGATGGAGAAGGTCAGGTCAGGTGGCGGCGGCATTGTCGTTGTTGTCGTTGTTGCGTCGTCATTTTGAGTCGTGCGTCGTGGTACACCTTGCGTCCCCCGTCCTCGCCCTACTCGCATCGTCGATGCTACTCCTGTCATCCTCCATCCCGTCCCGGCGTCCGTCGTCCATCGTCGTCGTGTTGTGGTACACCGACGCGTCAGTTGACGTGTCGCGGTGCCACTCGCGTCGTCGTGATGCGTATGTTTTGGTGGTAGTGGTGGTGGTGATGTTGCAGTTATGTAGTGGTCATCATCGCGTTAAGTATGGCACGCCGTTACGCCAGTCGACCCGTTGTGGTTGCCACGTTGCGTCGCGCCGTCGTTTGTCGTCGTCATTGTAGCGTCAGCGTTTCAAATTAACGTGCGCGTCCGAGTTTGCCTGCGGCGGCCATCGCGCGTTCTCAACAGAACGAGAGCGCACGTCGGTCGCTGCACGACGCCGAGGTGTGGAAGTGGGACGCTGCGGGAGGGGCGAGGCGGGCAGGCTGGTAGGGCAGGTGCCGTGACCATGTGAATGTGCGCTCGCTGCTACTCACGTGCGCACTGGGCGGCACAGGAGGGTCGGGACGCGCTTGCAGAGCGCTGGAAACAACGCTAGAAAGACGTGCGCTAAAATTAGAAAGGCCTCTCGGGGACCGTGGGAATGAAAAAATAGTGGTGCCTAATTATAGGTGTGCGCCCACATCCAAAATCGTAAAACGACATGGATGGTGAATCTGAGTGGATGAAACCGAACAAGTATGCGCATCAGCCCTTGAAGCACAAGAGTCGGTGTAGGGATAAATGAGCACTAAAGGATGGTACATCACTTCACTTGGATAAATTGATCCGCATACAGAAGTATCACACTGTTGACGCATCAAAACACTTGCAGGCTCCTTAGATATTAACTACCCCTCCCATACATCACGCGATCTTTACGAACTAGAGTCGCCGTTGGCGACTGGTAACCTTGCTGGCTCAGAGATGTTATAGGGAAACTACATCATGACGTCATATGCAATGCTACATGTTAGTATTCAATGGAAGCTAGGTATAAGTTTGTAATGGTGTGGGATGATGACAGGATTCGCGTTCGCTTTCACATACGCCGTACGTCTTTCGCGAGGCAGGTCCAACCGCGGATGTGTCAGTGATCAGGCGACAGCGGCGTGACTTCAAGTTGCATGTGATAGCCGGCCCCGATGGCACTGCGTCAGAGACGCGATGGGGAGCTACACATTCCCCCAGTGTTTCGTGGACAAGCTTGCGAGGGGACCCTCCCGCTCAAGTGGAGCGGTTGGCTTCCTGATGAATGTGGCTGTGTAAAGGTCAGCCACACTGATGCTTATCGGTTATCATAGGTGCATGCTGTGTGATGCATCGATTTCACATTCGTAAAGACTCGGAACGCGACTCGGAACGCGTGATGTATGAGAGGGGTAGTTAGTATGGGCCCATCCAAGGAGCCTGGAAGTGTTTTCAAGTTGATACATCCGAGTCCAACGGTGACACTTCTACATGCGGATCAATTTATCCAAGTGAAGTGATGTACCATCCTTTAGTGCTCATTACCATGCTATAAATACATCATTATCCCTAATCGACTCTTGTGCTTCAAGGGCTGATGCACATACTTGTTCGGTTTCGTCCACTCAGATTCACCATTCATGTCGTTTGACGATTTTGGACGTGGGCGAGAGATGCGAATTCAAGCCATCATTTCAGGTCACGGCGTTGAACTCTCCATACAAGCTAAGCCATATGATACTGATAGTGTTTCACAGTGGACAGCATATAAGCCCTCACGAGCCCAGTGAGAAGGTCCAACATCCTCCCTAGCATTCAGCATGATTCACTGGCACGGTATCCTCCATTCATTCGTGATGGCGAGCTTGGTAGACATTACCATTGGATCTATCCAGTTTGGCGATACGAAGAGAACAGTCTTATCCGAGTCATCCAACCTTTTATTAAACGCGACATGCGGCGAAATCGCCACCTCAGGCTCTGTCTCGGCAGCATCAGAGGTTTTTTATGTCGGTTTGTCGTTACATGTTTTCTCCTCGCACTTGAGCTTACTTTCAAGTGACGCGATTTTTATTTTAGGATCAACGAGTTACGAAGAGGATATCAGTCACTGGGCATCATCAAGCACGCAGAACGCCGCATGCTCATTTGAACCCGGTACACCCGAAGACATAGGAATTGCAGTGAGCACTCTACTGCATTCGTTTTCACTCAGAATTTTCATCAAGGACGATGGATTTAGCTGCAAATTCTTGGCCGAACACAAACACCCTTTGCGGTCAGTACCGTTCGACTCTTTGCAATTTGAAGACCTTTCAACATATCCATATATAGGTCAAGGGTGGTGGTCACTCCGCTAATCCAACGTTCTCTTCAACAGAGGGAGTACAGATATCGATGTCCAGGTTCTCTGAGGTTGTTTACGATCCTACGGCACAAACAGCTACCATAGGAGCAGGTCTGATCTGGGATGATGTTTACGCGGCACTTGAACCACATGGAGTGAATGTTCTCGGCGGACGAGTACCCGGTGTGGGGGTTGCAGGATTTATACTCGGTGGAGGTATGTTCGTGTGGTTGGATGACTAAAAGGTGATTTTGACGTCGCGAGCAGGTTACTCTTGGCATACAAACCAGTTTGGTTTGACCATTGATACCGTGCAATCCTATGAGCTAGTCCTGCCTAATGGGACAGTCGTTGATGTCACCGAGACGTCTAGCCCTGATCTGTTCTTTGCACTGAAGGTGCGTGTTTTTTTTTCCTACGCTAGTGTGTCGGGAACTCATAGTCTTTTTGTAGGGCGGCCTGAATAATTTCGTGCGTTAAAAATATTCTGCAGACGAATCTTTGCTAATCGTTGGTTAGGGTATCGTGACTAGGTTTACGTTGAAGACATTTCCGCAGACGCAAGTTTGGGTGCGTATGTATCCCTCCTCATACTGGCAAGAATATAACCCAGATGGAAAGGGCGGTCTCATGGCTTACACTGATGCGAGCGTTCTAGACGGGGTGGGCGTGGCGACGGCCAATTTTGCAGCAAATAATACGGATCCAAAGGCTGCGATACTCACCACATACAACTACCTCCTCGGACAGGTAAGTACTTTGTATAGCGTGTTGTTAGAAGCCAAATTTAACAGACTCTCTTGCATCGATGCAGCTGGGCGTCTTCCAGATCCTATTCTATGATGCACCAACACCACCTTCTGGACTCTTCGATGATTTCATCGCAATCCCGTCGGTCACTAAGGACGTTATGACGCGCTCCTTTTCTTCCTTTATACAATCTGTACCTGGTAATGCGAGTTATGGTACACGGTAAGAGCGTATCTCACCGAAACCGCGAGACGGCTCCGACAGTCTTAAAATAGAGCAATCTTCAATTCGATTTCTGTCACGGGTTTTCCGCTCTCCTTAATTCAGTCGATGGTCAACGAGACTAAGGTGAGCGGAAGATCTCATTCTTGATCTGAGTCGTTGACTGCTTCACCCCAGTTTTGGGGCCATGACCTTCTGGAATATTTGGCGTTTTTTGTTTCTTATGACGTGGAACCTTTTCTCCCCACGATCTACACCCATAATACGAGTCCATCGGCATACCCGCCTGACCGTACGCGGTGCCTTCTCCCACTCAACATCTACTATGCATGGTTATCGCCGGAATTCGATGGAGTGATCCAGGATGCGGTACGGACGAGCACGCAAACACTGCAACAAATTGCCATCAATAGCGGTCAGAGCGACGCTTCCGATGTCGTCTATTCCAACTATGCGATTTACGACACGCCGCTGGAGAACTTGTATGGTGCAAACCTCCCTAGGTTGAAAGAGATCAAAGCGGAGATAGACCCAGAGAATGTGATGGGTCTCGCTGGCGGTTTCAAACTGTGATAGTATGTCTACTCGTACGTCATCGACGATAACATACTCACCTGGTGTTATCTACTGTTCCCTAGTGGCGCGCGGAGACACCAATCCCCACCTTGATCGGATATGATTGTTTCAATGTACGGTGCTTGTCGGATAGTCTAACTTCGGTCTCGCCAGTTCTGCAACGAGGCAACATGGAATATTATTTCACCGTTTATGTTCACCATTTCTCGTCTTTGATCGGCATCGAGCGACCCCAATGGGTGGAGAGTCTTGTCTGCCCCCGGACCAACTAAAATCAACACCCTTGATAAGGGATAGTTTTATCTGCGGCCAGCAAATAAGTGTAACAAAAATTTGAGCCTTGCTGATAATAAATTTGAACTTTACTGTAATGAGGTGGCAAACGCGCGCCGGAGCTGTCCCGACCTAGTCGCTCCCCAGTCCGTCGTGTTCGCGTCCTGATGCCGGGCTTCGCAGTCAGCACAGGCACTACGATAGTTCTTATGCTCATTGATAATTGGTTCGATTCAATCGCTCTCAAGTCGACGACCCCGCTCGGTACGTGTACACCGTGTCCGGTGCTATGTGTACAAGGAGCCGAGCTAGCACTGGATTCCATGCCAGAAAGAACGCTTCTCGGACACCACACATTCCGAGACATATGCCACATCTCTACGGTCTCGCTCCTTCGGCCTCCTGAAACCATTATAGCTTGACCGACTCTGTGGCTTTAAATTTCCTGTTCGATCGATCCGCGGAACGGAAACAAAACTGGTTTCCGTACAAATTGAACTCGATGAAAGGTCTGTCGAGGACCGTCCATGATGCATGATGTCTTTCGCAAGTGTTCTTGACCCAACTCACTCTCGTGCTTCTTGTGATTGGAGCGACATCTGCGTGGGTACGGCGAGCGCAAAGACCGAGTTTCGTTTCGGGACGACTGTAAGAAGGGAGAGAAACAACGACAATACAACGAGGTTCTTCGTCAGAGAAAATCAGGGGAATGAACGAGGGGATAAAATTCCGTACGTTTCAACTGGTTCTTCCGCGTGATCATCTTGAACGCGTTCTCCGTCTCGTGAATAACTATTCCAGCGATGCCGACGAGACGCGGGTCCCGGCTCTGGTGGACTGTTTTTGGGTTTTAGCACATCGGTAGAACACAGGTGTCAATGGAGGGAAGGGGGGATGTCGCGTAAGCAATGATCTGTTGAAATCGGCCTTCACCAGCTTGGCGTGCATGGACGAGGTGTTCGGCATCTTACCCCGATGATGCGACGACGACGAAGTATCGGGGTAAGTAGAAGGATCGAGTCCCAACAACTCCGACATGTACCCCATCCAAAGACGAAGCAACGATATGAATAACTCGAATCTAAACACCCAATCATGCAACGATGCAGTGGCAAACGCTCACATTAGCAACCAATAAAGGAGAGGGCAGACGGATACGGATAGGGAGGCACGACAGCACGCACCTGGTCGCAGCTTTCTCCAACTTTCATAGCCCCTTTGATTCCGCCGCGTTCCTGCCCAACGGTCTGAGCTTCTTTTGCTCTTTATCAGCCTGTCTGCGAGCATGTTTCACCGCTCTCTCTCTCTTGACTCTGCTCTCTCTCACAGGGTTTCCGAGGAGTACGTGGCGGCCCTTGACACGACTATCGTATGTCCCAGCGGGGTCAGAGGAAAGCGTCAACGTCTTCTTGACATACGTAGGTGTGAAGGGCGCGTCCGTGGTCAATTTCAGACGCTGTTTCTGCAGAACGTTGAGCTTTCTGTACTACGTATAAGAACTCAATACAGACATTGCCATCAGTGATTGACTTGTAGGGTCCACAGCGTCTTTTTGGTTAGTCATGAAGGTCCGGTGCGACGGTGTGACCGTCACGTCAACTCGCGTGACTGGACGTTGTTCACCAAAGGTTTTAGAAACAAACAAGACAGGATTTACAGAGACGATCAAGAATAAACGTTTGAACCACTACCGTTGACAACGAGTTGTGGGTAAGTTGGCCAGTCGTTCAATGTCTTTAGATCTATCACATGATCATGAAATGAGCGGATGTGATTACCGGCAAAAAGGACGTCACATCACCTTGTCTAACCGCTTCGTCTCCGAGTATGTCAAAGTGTGTAAATGCCACTTTTTGCTCTCGCAAGAGGTTAACCGCCTTTCGCAAGAAGCCGCAACGAGGGCTGTCGCGATCCCCGTTCATGAACAGGGCGACGAGACTTTACTGCATAATACGGCGCATGCGTGCCCCAAGCTCTTCCTGACTCCCTGGCCTTCTCAGCTGCGTGATCATTGAGTTGTGCAACCATGCCGACTGGCCTCTTTACCTACTCGGAGCCTCGGACGTCGGGCTTGCGTCGGGCTTCCAAAAAAACGAGGCGAGGCATCAACACCGTTCTCCACGAGAACAACTACCCTGTAACATATGGATTGACTCAAACTCTCTTTGAGGTCGATGATCAAGACATGCATGTGCGGATGACAGCACAAAACTTTGAACATCCAAATTCAGTCTCTGAGAAGCGTCAATAGATCGTCTTGCAAAGTCCCCGGCTCATCGATATCACCTGTCCCCGTAGCATGACTAGGATCCAACGACAAAAAAAGGAAATATATACGCACTGATCATCTCTATCGACAAGCACACCGTGACTCAGCTCCACGTCGCCCAGCTTCTTCACACAGGCGGACCAAGTGGGAAAGATTGGACGGAGCATTGCATTGTATTTTTCTTGTCGGTACGTCTTGGCAATCCGTTCAAAAAAACCTGTGGTCCATCCGTCTCATCTACACAGGCGAACAAAGAAATATATCCAGGCATGCGCACCGAATCGCCCGTTCGAATTTACCAGACTCATAATATGTTTGCACGATTCGACACGCAATCCACGACGTCAGCCGTCCTTGACTCGTGGGCGAGCTGTATTTTTTGAAGAATTCGTACGATCGCATATAAAGCTACCGACAGATGAGTCAACTAGAAACACCTCTTATTAAACAAACAAAATAGAGAGGTTGACAGCACCCACTCGAATTGGATTATAGGACGATGCTTGAGAGCTCTTTCGACATATGCGCTTCGAGTGGGATGTATAGTAGTCTAGGCAGGCTCATACAGAGCATCTCGCAAGCTGACCGAGTTAACCAAGGCACAAACAACGCCACCCTGGATTGTAGTTCACTTTGCCTCTGGATACACGATAGACGGAACGCTCATCCACATTGTCTGATCGAAATTATACGGTGAACATGGCAAAGCAAACATAAACAGAAGAAACAGCACTGAGTATCCGTCTGCTGGGAAGTAGGACGGGGTTGAACTTGATATTTCGTTTGATCGTAGTCATTTTGCGCTGGGCGACCTCCGCATTCAGTTCCGTGTCTGGATTCGCGATGGAGCTCGAGGTCATGTGGATCGAATGAGAAATGTGAAGTTACGTTCGGTGCCTTGAACACGCGCAGGAAGAGGACGATTTGCATATCCATATCAGTGCTATCAAGCGGTCCAGGTAGATGGGAAAGGTAGGGATAACGGAGAATGGGCTGTGTAAGAGGTCTTGGTGCGTTCCGGTGAGGGTCAGCGTATGTGCGAGACGGTTTTGATGGCGGGCAAACGTGTAACAGAACCGTGCGAATGAATATCCAATTCTGTCGTTTTGACTTTGTCTTCCCCTCCACGAATGATACCTATTTCTTGTGCCTCGCGAGCTACTGATCTCGTTACTGTGTCATTCAAGTCAATAAATTGTTGAGCCAACCCTCCGCAAACTTCAAGTTTCCACGGACAATCGCTTCCCATGTTTACGAATCATCATTCCTACATGCTTCACACTATACTGGTTATCTAAAGAGCTTTTGATCTACTCATTATCTAACCGAAACAACTCCCACATGCATCCACGTACCTGGTATTGCTGGCTAACATTTGGATTTCACGCAAAGTTCTGAATGCGTGCTCAATAGCCAACGCAACCGAGACCATACGCCATTATACAACCTTAATGGTGATGGGCACGTGGTCCTGTACATATTGTGAAGAATCCAACGGTCAATGTTCAACTATGCATTATGCATAGCGATAGATACACTTTGAGAGGAAACTAGTAATCATTCCCACAAAGTAATCGTGATGGGGCGCAGAGCGAGAGGTATGAGTTGGCACTACAGTATATCATAGGGTCCGATCGATCGATCAATCTGAACACCGCCCGGAGCCGGTGTCCGTAACACCCGAGTTGCTTCAAGCTCGACAAATTTGGTCAGAATGCATTTTTCATTTGCGAACCAGTGCAATGTGCTTATTCACCAAGTTAACTGCGACGGGTAACACAACTCACCGCCCTTGTCGTTGTCGTCACCGGTCACCGTGGATTGACGAAAAGGTATGTTGGAGTGTCGTCGCCTATGAATGATATTGGTACCCAGCAACTGAGCAACTGAAGGAGCAGGGAACCAACACCGCAATAGTTTCAACCTTTCCGTCACATTGTGGCTAAATACGTGCATGAGTTATCGGGCTAATTCAAGATTGGACGACGCTCGACACAGCAATGTTCAATGTTCAACAATGATGCATGATGGTCTCCAAACCTGTTTGCGGCTGTGCTTCGGCGCAGCACAATTCAGACGCGCGCCGCGGGCCCTTCCCTTACGTACTGATAGCGATTATGAGCCGTCAAAGTTGATACATAAACCATGCTCTCAGGCTTTTCCGATCAAGAACCCCATCGCGTTCTCGCAAGCCTTACCAAGCACTATGCTCAAGATGAACTTGAAGAATACGCTCCAAGACCTAGACCACTATCGCAACGCGTACATCCTTGCGTTCTCTGCGACAGCAGGACACATTTGCTACGGCTGGGACATCGGCTTGATAGGCGGTATCCTCGCTCTTCCTTCGTTCCTGCAGTACTTTCAACTAGAAAACGAATCGCCGACCGCACTAGCTGCGTTAAGCGGGAACATCGTCTCCGTACTCCAAGCCGGTGGACTGTAAGTTTCTGAGCTTGTTTGTTCCCGAAAGAACTGCATGTTAAGTATCTGTTGTAGCTTCGGAGCACTCATATCCACATGGTTTGCGAATCGCTTTGGAAGGAAACCCCCTATTATATTCGCCACTGTTATCTATATCGTAGGAAGCGTCATACAGTGCATCGTGGGTCTCGGCACCACCCCGGCTGTCGGCCTCCAGCTCCTCTACATTGGTCGGGTCATTGGCGGTGTTGGCCTCGGCTTGGTGACTGCTATCGCACCAACTTACATATCTGAATGCGCACCGCGGGCCATTCGCGGACGTTGCACGGGCACGATTGAAGTGTCCGTCGGACTGGGGAACATGCTGGGCTGTAAGTGGTTTTTTGACAGATGTCATCCCGCTCGATTATCTGATAATCACATATTCCAGTCTGGGTCAACTACGGCGTGGCTGTTCAGATCCCGTTCGGGCAAATACAATGGCGTATCCCAATCATCGTTCAGATCATCCCGGGCGTCCTTCTCCTCCTGATGATGTACTTTCAGCCAGAATCACCTCGGTGGTTGGTCGAGAAAGAACGTTACGATGACGCTGCGAAATCGCTTGCGTACATTGCGCGCACCGACCCGTCCTCCCCCGCGGTGCAAACGACCCTCAACGAGATCCGCGCCGATTCCGCAGGGCGAGGTCAATTGAGCCTGTGGTCGCAGTTCCGCAAGATGGGCGAGAACAAGATGATCGCGTACCGGTGCTTCATCCCACCGTTCCTCACCTTCCTCCAGCAGTGGTCAGGCACGAACGCGATCAACTACTACTCCCCACAAATCTTTGAATCCCTCGGAATCTCCAGCACGTCCACATCCCTGTTCGCGACGGGACTTTATGGCGTCGTCAAATTCGCCTTTGTGATCATCGTGCTTGCGTTCGTGATCGAGTCATGGGGGCGTAAACGGACTTTATTCTATGGTGGGCTTGTACAGGCGTTCACGATGATCTGGATCGGCATCTACTCCGCTGTGCACCCCCAGCCCACGATCGTACCCGGGACGTACGCTGCGATAGTCGCAATCTACCTATACGGCGTCGCCTTTTGCTTCGGGTGGGGCTTCACCCCGCTCGTGCTCGGGTCCGAGATCGCCCCGTCCCACCTCCGACAAGGCGTGATGTCACTTGCGATGGGGATGACATGGCTGTTCACGTACGTGATCGCGCAGGTGACACCTCGGATGCTGGTGGCGATCGGGTGGGGGACGTATGTGGTTTTCGGAGTCGCGAGCGTCGGGATGGCGGTGTATGTGTGGCTGGGGGTACCGGAGACGACCAGGGTACCGCTGGAGGAAGTGAAGTGGTTGTTTGAGGGACCCGGGGTATGGGTGAGATTTATCAGGGACGCGCCGGGGGGACGGTGGGTACTCAAGTGGATGAGGCTTGGGCAGGAGGTGCCGAGCATGGACGAAATGAAGAAGCAAGAAGAGGAGGTAGGGGTCGTGGAGAAGGACATGGTCGAGGGCATGGTCGAGGAAGTTGGAGTTCATGGGCCTCACGATAAACGAATCTCGGCACTGATCATCTGAGCTCACTGGATGTGTGGGCTCTAGATTTCTTTCTGTTTCACGTTAACGTTCACATACCACCAAAAGGTATTATGATATCGTCATGATGTAGATACGACTCGGAATTGTTAGGGATGACTGTAACGATTTGCATAAGCCTGTAGCCACGAATAGTTGCTGGGACACGACGCTATCATGCCGTTTCTACAGTTATAATATGCCTGTTTGTTCTGCCGGAGACGGTTTAATATCAAGGGCGTCCAATTCCCCAGTTAACTCCTTGACGTGTTCGAGCAGCGGTACGTCCGCCGGATGTTTCTGGGACGTGTGTAATTATTGATCCATGCACGAACGCGTCAGCGTCCCATCCGGCCATCTGAAAGAGCTGGAAAAAATCCACTCACGATCTGACGCGTCTCCAAACTATCGCGCGCGTCCCTCGCCATGTCCTGCCACGCCAACGGCTGCCCGTCCTCGCTCAGTCCAGCATCGGTATCAGTAAAGTCCTTGTCTCCCGTCCGCGTCGCGAGCAGCCACACCTAGCCGATGAAGTACCAGCCCTCGACGTGGCCATCGTTAGTGGCGAGCACGCCTTCGAGGAGGGACAGCGCATCCGAGTAGGTGCCACATTCGAGCAGGAGCTTGCCACAAGTGACGCGCGTCTGGCGGGGAGCGCGTCGAGCAACTTGAAGAGGAGGGAACATGCGGAGAGCGATGACCACCTTGTCTTCTTTTTCCTGTGAGATACAGGAACTAGCGAGGGTCTGGAGTGCTTCGAGTTGCGAGAGTCGAATTTGGGGGCATGGGAGAGCGGGAGAGGAGAGCGCAGATTCGCCGCAGAACGTGCTCTGAGTTCTCGAGCCTGAGGCACGTCACTGGCACGTGGCAGCACTTTGATCTGCCCGACGTTCCCAGCGCACTTAGAGCTTGTTCGGTAATACTACCGGTGCTAGCAGCCATATAGACCGAATATAAAGTGATGATTGAAGGAGACGTCGACATCACAGAAATATTTTTCGGCTATACCTCGGAGCGCCTTGGCGCAAAACCGAACTTAAACGTGCGACTCGTGCTATGTTTAACATTCAGGGGAATCCACGCGTGTACTGCTGGCAGATACCTTGGAGAGATCGGAGGCGAAGCCCCTCTTCGGGTCCTTCGAGCCGTGCTGATTCGTGGTATTATCATAGTGTGTTCAGATGTTCCTGAGCTACTTCACGTTTGTGCTGAGCGTGACCAACGGTATGATAGCAAGGAGACGGTAGTAGCAGGCACACGTTCTTTTCTACACAAATGCGTCCACCCTGGGCCTAAGCAGGTGATGCGGGGTCCCAAGCCACTACGATGTATATACCAGTGGGAGCAAATACTTATCTAGAAACAGCCTTCGGGCCAATGTCGCTCTCGTCCATCGCTTCCTCGCAACGACGATGCCGTGAAGTCGTTCATTATTTACTCCTGCGTAGCAATGCAGGCTGCCATCGTCGTCCCATTCACACTGATATAATAGTAAGCAAGGAACATCAGCATCCATTAACACCACGAGTGCAACATGAAAGAGAACTCGCCCTATATATTGATCACCAGGGTCCGTGAACGAGCTAGAAATCATCATACGGCGTAACGTGTCAGATCTGCCACTCTTCGCCAGGGATGTGCTTACAAATGACCACGGTTCGTAGGAATGCCGAGTCTAGCTTCGAAATACCTGAAGAACTGATGTGTCCACTTTTGCACGTTCTCCGGGGTCTTATTCAACGTGAATATCTGTTTGAATAAAATTCAGCGTCAGCGTCGATAGTGAGAGAAGGCTTCAAGGGGTGAAATGCTTACGACGTTCATCCGGATAGCAGGTTCAAACGTTCCTCCCTTCGCCAAATAAGGGTTATAATTGAAGTCGATCATGAATTTACTCTCTGGTTTTCCCGTCGTCTCAGAGCAGAACTTGCGAAATATCAAATGCGATCAGTTCGCAACCGCAGAAGACGGACCAAATCAAGAACCTTGGTGAATTCTACGATGAATGCTTGTATCTCATCTTCGTTGAGCTAGCAATTCACTGAGTCTCAAGAAACATTGTTAGTTGGAAGGAAAAGGATGTCTGACCTTGACGTTGGTGACCAGTTGAACCAAAGGCATTGCAATGATACACTCTGCAGGAAGGGAAATTCAGAATTAGAAATATCGAGTGAATACTGACTTGGAGCATCCTTATACTGCGGTGGGGTTGAAATTTTGTCAAATCAGCGCGAAGTTTACGTCGTAAAGCACCATTACATTAAGACGTACATATGTAATACATTTGATTATTTAAACCGCGCTCATTGGCGCTTGTTCGCCCCTGAGGCCTGAGACTCAACGGTAACACTTTCTGCCCTCTTTCTCCTCGGGCTCTTCCTCATCCCCTGCCCTCCATAGTACTTTTTTCATATTCTTTACCTGTCAGTTCCGCCTGTTCGTTCAACCGTTTGTCTATACGAAGTTCTTCGAAAGGTATTCGTCTTGTCTTCGAAGTCTCGCAGTAACCGGGATCGTGTCGCGTCTTTGACTGCGCGAAAGCTTACATAAGGCTAGGTGCATGGCGAAGCATCGAATTTCAAAGTCGGAGTTGCTTTGACTCAAGCTCAAGACACGAGTGCTCAAGTTCAAAGTCTTTGGCTCAATCCGTCACGCGTGATCCTCCCAAGATGGAAGGATCAATG